>JAOEHV020040571.1:0-17485 GCA_025447995.2 Isaurus tuberculatus | reverse complement strand
CGCGTGTGGAGAGGTGACGACTGGTCTCACCGATATAACAGGCATTACATCCTGCACACGAGAATTTGTACACAACGTGTTTAGCTCAAAGAAAGAGATGGCATTCGTTCAGGATGGAGCACCGGTTCACACTTCAAAGGGAACTGAAAAATGGAGCCAAAAGAATTTGCCAAACTTTATAGCCGAGGATGGCTTCCAGCGAGCTCTCCTGATCTCAATCTCATTGAGAACTTCAGATTGAGATCTTCTGGAGTATCATTTACGAAACGACGTACAAAGATCCAGCCCTTAAAACAATGAAAGTGGCTGTTGACATACTAAAGGAACTTGCACATTCTATGCCTAGGCGCTTAGAAGATGGCATTAATAATAAAGGCGGGCGTTCTGGTTACTAATAATTTGAATGATCGAATGAAAAATAAGCAAAAAAAAATAATATACCTAAATTTTAAAAAGGTATAGTTTACATAAATAATGAAATGATAGAAGAAAACAAATCGGAACGAACTTTTGAAGCACCCTGTACTATATTGTGTTACTGTAGCATGCAAATAAAATAAAATGAAATGAAATTTTGATTCTGATTTAAAGGGACTTGTCAAACTATTTCATCTGGAATATCATACGAGAACTTATTCCATTCCTTTCCCGGCCTTTCCGTCAAGCTGATGAAAAGTATCGTAAAAGTGTCTTGGGAGTAACTGCCTCCACGCCAAGATGGCTGTCTTGCATTCGTACTACTCAACATTACTCAGGGCTCACGTTTGCTGTCGGATACTTGTACATCGATAAAATGTTTGACCACCAAATCATTCCTAAGGTATGAGAAGAGTTTGTTTCAGTCTAATTATACAACTGTGCTTGGCTTTGCAGTTAGTTGTTTCTGAAGCAAGAATATCGAGGGGAATCATTGTTTATCAAAAAGTAGTCAGAAGTTGCTCAGAAGCTCTAAAAAATTGCTCAAATATTGAAAAAGTTCTAAAATCCAAAAAGTTGTTCAAAAGTTGCAAGTAGAATCTGTTTTAGTTTATTTAAAAAACTAAGATTCATTTCTCGATGTTTATTGAAATATTGCTCAAATTTATTTTATTGAACTAAAGATCTTTTTTTTTCTAGATCACAGAGATGATGCATAGCATACGAGAGGCATTTGACCAAGAAGTAGCGGAACTTTCATGGATAGACAATATTACTCGCCCAGCTATATATGACAAGGTTTGATAGATCTCAGTATTAGCCGCTTTGCTATATGTGACAAAATTTGATACATAGCATTATTACCCGCCAAGCTACATATGACAGAGTTTGATAGATCTCAGTATTACCGCCAGGCCTGTTTCGCATATAACAGTATTTTCCGCCTAGCTATATGTGACAAAATTTATTAGATCGCAGTATTACCCTCCCAACTATAATGACAATGTCTGATAGATCTCAGACTTACCCAACAAGCTACACAATGTTAAAAATCTTGGCCTCCACTTGGACTCTAACCTATATATCTTTCAAACCTCAAGTTCATTATTCATCATCAAAAATTAAAAGTAGTATAGGCATTATACGGTAAACTATATAAAATAAAAAGTGATTAGTCATATAAATACTTACGATGATACAGACATATATATATGTTTTTATGTGGAAAACTGGAGATTAATTTTTCCTAAGTAGCTAGCACAGGTTATCTGAAATAACTTACGTTAAACTGGTCAGATAACCTAAATAGTGAATTTGAGGTCAGTTGATAACATGAATAAACAAAGCTAATGGTAATAAATTACGTAAGGATGACGAATAAAACAAAATAGACGAAACAGCGAATGGATGAAAATGTAAGTTGTAGTATGGGAGAAAACATAAAATCACTAAGAAGGTTTGAGATAATTTTGCTTCTGAAAACGTATTTTGCTTTGGTTTTAATGGGCAAATCAATATCATTCCAGATAAATTTAGGCCCTTTAAATCTAAGAGAACACTTGACATAATTAGTTTTGACTTCGGGAATACAAAGAGACTGTTTAGCAGAAAATCTATTATAGTAATGTTGCCGATGAGTAAGAAAACTATCGAATACACATGAGAGTGTATTTGAGTAGAAATTGAACATCAACAGAGCAATATGAAGAGTAACTAAGTCAGATAATTTTAAGATACCAAGCTGTTTAAACAATGGCCTAGTGTGGTCATCAAACCTTCACAAGGTTATTATTCGTATTGCTCTTTTTTGCGATATTACAAGGAGTTTCAAGGTAGAGCTTTAGTGTTCCCCCAAACAGGAATACCATAAATTGAGTAAGGATAAGTAAGTGTGTAATATAATTGAATAATTACATTAGTAGTAACATAGCATCGGATTTTAGATAGAACAGCACTTATAATTTTGTATTTATCTATAATTTTATATTTATAGTGTATATATGCGTAATTATAATTGATGATACAAATAAACTTCTTCTTGTCTTGTCTAATATATAACAGTATTGCCTGCCTAGCTACATGTGACAAGGTTTGATAGATCTCAGTATTATCCGCCAAGGTATATATGACAAGGTTTGACAAAATTTTTCCAAAGAAACTTCTGCGTAGTGGTATGGTCTAGATGTAAGAATGGGTGACATGAATAGGAGTGTGCGATGCGACACCCTCTAATTGCTCAGTTGTAACAATGTAACCAATTTAGTATTTTCGGAAGAGATAATAACCTTCGTTGTTTGATCAAATTTTAGGAAAAGTTCATGGTAGAGAAAATTGGATACCCGCAGATGTGCGTGGATAAAGTTTTGCTTAATGCGTTTTACGACAGGGTACGTTGTTTCAAATATCTCACAGTTATGGCCACTCGACAGAGTCAGCTGTTCTACTGTAGTAGTGCTTTTTGTTAGCTGAGTTTGTTTTTGATTTTAATTTTTTTCCGCAACAGCTAAAAGTTGACGATAAGAGGTATCTTCTTAACGAAGTGAACGTATCTCGATGGTACACCTACCGTATCCTCTCCAGGCTAAGAAAGCCAGTCGATAAAGAACTGTAAGTCACATTTGATTATGGTTGATAACAGAGTTTGTCTTAAAATCTACACATTATATCTAAACATGATCCCGACATACTCGGTTTCGATCTTAGCCCAGTTGGTAAGACTCCGCGACTCCGACAATAGAATAACTTCTGGTGCAGAAAGTACTCACTAAAATATTTAAAAAAAGAGCTCTTAAGAAAATATTTTAAACTAGCAACTGTTTTAGACTTTCCTGTGAATAGGGTGAAGCGTTTCAGCAGAAGCAACTAAAAAGGGATCTATTCTCATAGGTTTTCCCTTTAAAATTCCGGGACTTTAAGTAAATATTACTTTGCAGATCTTAAATTTTGTATAGGCTTAAAGAGTGTTTTATGTTCCGAGGTCTTGTTATCGAGAGTTTTGAATATAAGTACGAGAACCTTGAAGTAAGTCCATGCTTTTACAGGTAACCAGTGAAGGTTACGTGCGCGGCCGTCATCTTAATTCATTTTACGCACAAACAATAACTATCTGACGTAGTCCTGTTCTCAAATTCCTAAAATATTATAAAACCTACGAAATTCAGCTACTTACTTTGACCATCGAGGTTAAGGGCCAGCCAACCAAGTTATTATCATCATCCTCAAATATTATTATTATCATTATTATTATCATCATCATTATTATTAATATTTCTCAGTTTTAACTAAGAAACAAGTCATATATTTTTTTGTCATCGAAAAGAGCAAATCATAAATAAAGTGCTGATTGCTTTTTTAAAAAAACGTTGTTTATTTTTTAACACAGGTGGTTTCAGGGACCGCAAGAGGTGAATGCGTTCTATGTGAGATCGAAAAACGAAATACGTAAGTCATGAAGTTTTTGATAAACGATGTCTCGAAATCATGAACAACACTTATCAGTTGTGCACGTCCTAAATCACTTCCCTAGCGATTACAGAAAAGGTTCTTTTCAATGCTAAATAACAAACCCTTGAAGCCTGCAAAGGAGACCCTTTAGTTATAATCATAGGTCATCAAAGAAAGATCTATCTACCCACTCTCCATACATCCAGCAACCTTCTGACCCATCATTTAGCGACCCACTCATTCTTCCACCCAGCCAACCATCCATCCACCTATCAACCTACCTTCCCATCTAATCACAAGACCATTTACATACCAAAGCATTATCTACCTATCCATCGATCCACCAACTAAAGCATTCATCCATCCACTCACCTACCAATCGATTCACCAACCTAACGAGCCACACCTACCCATTAACTTATCCATCCAATCAACTATCAAACCATCCATTCACCTACCAACTGATCCACCAAACTACCCATCTACCCACCAACTTAACCATCAACCAACCGTCCTATTTATTTACTACTATCCAGAAACTAATTATAAAACCTCCTACCCACTCCATCACCCACCTATCCATCTATTGAACCACCTAGCAATCCATCATATATCAACCACTATCAATCGATCCATTCATCCACCCCATAATCTATGCACTAATCAATTAATCCTTCCATCTATCGAACCATCCACCTAATCACCAACTCATCCACCCACCAGTTAAACCACCAATCATCTATTCACAAACCTAACCATACAAACACATAACCACCAACCCATCCATCTATCCACCAACCCAACTATAAATCTACCGCTCTACCAACTTATAAATATATACACAAACCCAACCATCCATCCACACAACTACCTTCTTATTTATCTTTTCACCTTATCTACCATCCATCCACCCATTGTTCCACCCATTTAATCATTCATCTACCCACCCATTTATTAAGCCACCCACTCATCAATCAATCTACCCAACCAACCATCAACTAATCCAACCATCAACCTAATGTTAATTTATCTCTCAGCCCAGATGAAGAACTAGAAACGTTAGTCTCTCTCCATATTCCACTACAAACCATAAATCATTGTCCGCCTCGAAATGGTTGATTTATATAATTTGCTTACGTGCTTCCATTTTTTCATTTCAGAGGTTTTGGCTGGGATTTTAAAGACGCCATTTTTCCATGGAGTTGATGCTCCGCGGTAGGTAGTGAGGAGGAAAGTACGAGAAATGGAGTAAAACCTCCACTAATTTGACAATATTATAGCTATCTAGACATGCATCCCTCAACGACGTTTTGTTGATTCTTTGCTGACGTCATTGTTTACAAACTTCTTCATTAAAGATTCAGTGTTACTAGAACGAGCATGCGCACTAACTTACTTTTTTTGAAAGTTTGTGAACAAAATTAAAATATTTCAATACGGCGCCTGCCTTTCGGTTGAACAGTTGAATTCAAAGTATGAAAGAAAACGGCAAAGATCATTGACTTTGTGATGTCCAGTCGTGTCAAACAAAGATAAAAATTAGCTTTCTAGTTAAAGACAAAAGCGGACGAACAAATTTTTTCACACAGAGATTTTCTCAATAATGGCAGGAAAAATGCGAAGTATTGGATAAAAGATACTATAGGACGCCAAAGGATTCTGAATTTTTTACAAAATTCATGCAAGTAACGTCATTCAGTTATTTTGTTACACTATAGTAGAAGAATCAAATATTTAAGACATAGAGCTAATATAAACCGAGGTGCGTTTGGGAGAATTCGAGAGCTGATAGTACATCATCATCATCAAGTCGAGTCTCCTCGGGAACAACATGGTTGTTCCTTTCTGTAGCTCATTTAAGACAGGGGTCGCCACTCCTCTCTGCCCGTGGTGCATGATGGCTGTTGGCTTAGGTGAGCTTGTCCGCCCTTTGACAGGTCTTGTATTTACTCCTGCTGGGTGTCATGCCACCCTCCTCACCAGCAAAAAGCTGGCAGGGGAGCCGGCTTAGACGCCGACCACCCGTCCATGCAGCAGGTAGTACTGGGTTACATGTTACCAGTAGCAGGTATAGACCTGACCTGACCGAAGGTCTCGTGTTTGTACCTGCTCGAGAATTCTTCCAAACCCACCGAAGTTTATATTAGCCTGTATAAACACAGTTGCGGTGTTTCATTTCTTTCATAGAATAACAACTATAAGCAAAGCAGGAAGCATGGAAGGAAAAGTTTTTTATCGGCAACGGCGATAATTTTTATATTCTCTTGACATAGCAACAGCCACTCAGTTTGCTCTTTATAAACGAGCTTCAAAACTCTACAACTGCAATAGACATAAAACTTTTGTTCATAGGCACAGTCTGAACGTTTTAAAATGCAGTTTTAAAAAAGGCGTTAGAGCAAGTCTTCAAAGTCCTTCAAACAAAACTCAAGGCTCATTGTTGTCGCTTGTATTAAAAATGCGTTCGAACCATCACTAAACATGTTAGCTACTAGTTTGCTCAATGTTCTGCAGCTAGTCTTTCTACCTTTGTTGCTTGATTATGCGTTGGAGCGTAAGGTTAGACATTTTGACATTTGAATTTTTCTTATATTTGGAAAACATTTAGAATATTTTCAATTCAAATTTAGGATCAAAACAGCGAACTTTTTCAAAACTCTTGCGCGGCGTCATGACTTAATCGTGGAGTTCATTCAATGACCAAAGTTATCTTTTAGCAATAAGATATATTCTTTGAACTCTCTTTAACTTTACGGAATGAAAAATAATAAAGATTTCCTTTCCTGATGAGACTGTAACTTACAACTTGAGAAGGCTTTTCAATCGAACAAAGTGTTAAATTTTTAGGTTAGGGTCTAAGATGATATCGTTATCGGCACAGTATTTTATATAACTAGCTCAGTTATTATCAAATACGTTTTGTTTTTCAAACTCAATAGCTGGAGTACGTGTGTTGACGAGAGAAGTAGCATAAAAAAGGTTCACTAATAGATGTTATTCAAGTACATGTAGCTGTCATTTCGTATGTTTTGCAAACTTATTTTACTATCGTTTATTTAGCGCTGTAAACTTTGGAGCAATCGGGATGGTACTCGCACACGAACTGACCCATGGTTTTGACAATGTTGGTGAGTCGGTTTATAGCATCAAACAATGTTACACTTCAATTGCCTTTCGGAAAGGACGGATCTGTCAACGATCAAAACCAAATCAAATTACTAGTAAACTGACCAATCAGCAATGACCATCAGATCTGTATGGTCCACTAGCCCATTTACCATAAATCGTATCTCCCTATGTAAAGGAATCCAAATTGACGTAAATCCTGGATCTACGCTCTTGGATTTCGTATCCAAGTTCTAGGATTTCGGATTCCAGATCATGGATTCAGGATCTTAGCTTCTGGATTCTGGATTCAAGCTTCTGGATTCCGGATCCAAGCTCCTGTGGTTCGGTTCCTTGTGTTTGGATTCCGGTTCCATTCTGTGGATTCCCTTCCCAAACCAAAAATATTGCTTGATTCTGGATTTTTTTACACGGAGAGAAGGGTTTATCACCAACAATAGTCCTTTTTAGGATTACTTTTACTGAGACAATGCACTTTAACCTTTTGGGCTCAAACCAAATCTTTTGAGAATTACCAGTTAGGGATTTAGTTAGATAAATTACAATTGAAAGTCTAAACTCCCAGCAGCTCACTTTGGAAACTAGATTGCTCACTAAAACTGAACTGCTTAATATCCTCAACTGTTTTGTATATATTGATAGCTTCATCTTACAGTCAAACAGACAATTAGGTTCGATATAGACCAGAAGATGGGAGAAGGTTCTCCCGGAACGTAGCCTACTAAACCACCACATTAAAGACATGATAAACCTCTTCAAATGACTCGTGTCACTGCTCCTTTCTAATAATTATGAAAAGAAAAATAAAAGAAACGATACTCATTGTTTTACCGTACGGAACATGTGTTGTTTGCGTCAACTGTAGTAATTTAGATATAGCGCGTGGAATAATTAAAAAGTATCTTTGTTCTTTGCTCAAGGACGTATTTACAACAAATTTGGAGAAACGGGT
This sequence comes from Isaurus tuberculatus, assembly GCA_025447995.2. NCBI lineage: Eukaryota > Metazoa > Cnidaria > Anthozoa > Zoantharia > Zoanthidae > Isaurus > Isaurus tuberculatus. The sequence goes on along the minus strand of JAOEHV020040571.1, from coordinate 9,546 downwards.
ACACCATGGTGGACAAACTCAACGCTGAAAGGGTTTGAGGAACGCTCAAAATGCATTGTTGATCAATACAGTGGATACAGTGTTGATGTTAATGGTGAAAAGCTGCATGTGAGTTGAGTAATGAGTTAGTTCAGTTGAGTTCTTTAATATACTTCTATTTCACAATATCAATGCATATCAAATCGGGTCATGGGTAAAAATTAACTGGTTAGATAACATTTTCTATACTAAAGAACAGATGAAAACCCATTTCAGTAAAACCCAGAAAATGTGCTTAAATTAAGCCTCGTTTATATGGAGCTGGGTTGTCCCTTGTGGGTAGAAGATGTCAGCCACCAAGCCCAACCAAGTCAAGGCAAGCTAACTTTTCAAACAAATTTATAAAGCGATATGACCCGTTTTTACAAGCCAAACAAACTTGGCTCTGGTGGAAGGGTCACCCGCAGCGGGAGAGGCAACGGTCAGCGGGAGAGGCAGCGTCGCTCAGTGGTTAGGGTTTTGGTTTTTGTGGCTCGTGTTCAAATCCAGCTCTGATCACTAAACGGACGTTTCCTAGGTTATCGCAGGGTCAAGTTCTTCACGCTTCGTAAACAGCCAAAACTGATCCAACGTGAAGAGCTGCTTATGAGACCAAAATTAAGCGTTACATAAACTAAAACGTAAAAACGGGCAGGTATCGCATTACCTTGTCGTGAGGCGGTTATACGAATGACGATTCGCTTTAAATACAATACAGAAACAAAAGTAAAATAAATACGTGGCTGAAATTTAGGTTAGTAAGATTTGTTTTTATTTAAAAAAATTATAAATAAAATAAATACTTTATTAAACGTCTTTAAGCGCAGGGAGTGGCAATCTCCATAGCCTGAGGCTTATGTTTAGATGGTTGACGGCACAGATTTTGGCTTTCAAATTGATTCTATGGAGGGAGAAAAACCGGAGATCCCGGAGAAAAACCCCCGGAGATGGTTGACGGCACAGATTTTGGCTTTCAAATTGATTCTATGGAGGGAGGAAAACCGGAGATCCCGGAGATGGTTGACGGCACATATTTTGGCTTTCAAATTGATTCTATGGAGGGAGGAAAACCGGAGATCCCGGAGAAAAACCCCGGAGTCAAATTGAGATCAACAAATCTCAGCCCACATGCGAACCCCAAGATTCGAACTCCGGCCTGTATATAGTGGTGAAAGGCGTGAGTGATAACCGCCAGGCCAACCTGACTCACCTAACAAAAGATATTCGTCAGATATGAGTTAGGTGCAGATGTGGAGATGATAGCATATTAGATCATTGTCATCCTTTTGCAGCTGGATGGAGTTCTGACGCTAGGAGAGAATATAGCAGATAATGCTGGCCTACTGCTCGCCCATAGAGTAAGTGTGACGTAGAGTAGTATGTCCTCACAGGGCTTTAGTTAGCACTACTTTAAGGCTGCGGGAAGGTTGCTACTCTTCCTGATATTCAACCAAGAAACACGAAAATCCAAACTCTAGCAGTCCAATTTAGTTATGTTCCAGTCGATTCTGAAGATAAAAGCAATCTTCTCGAAGCCTTGAAGTTTAGAATGGGCCAATCAAATTTGAGGAAATTGTAATTATTATAATAAACCTTGATATCACTTTAACTTATTCATGTAATTCGTAACTAATGGTAACAAGAGACTGTCAGTTTATCTCTAAATTTCTTAAAAGCAGGGTATATGGTATTCTGTTACAATTTTACTAACTAGGAACAAAACGAAAATATATTATCGCAAAATCCTTTCTTTTAACAAAAAATGAAACAAAAATACACTCGCATGCAAACATATAATACATCTTCATGCACCATTCACATTTTAATGTTTTTAACTGCAAAACGAACGTTTCCAGGCGTACCACAACTGGGTTGAAAAGCATGGACCAGAGGCCTTAATACCAGGTCTGAAGAGAACAAACGAGCAGATGTTTTTTATCAGTTATGGTCAGGTGAGCAACATTATAAGATTGTAAGCGGGAACGGTTTGATCGGACAGAAAAAGTATTATTTCACGTTCTTCATTAATAAAACGACTTGGAGAAAAAAAGGAGGGAGTGCTCTGAAATCCTGTAACCTGCTTGAAGATACCGGATATAAAATAAAATAGAAAATGTTTGTATTTCCAACTTTGGCATGGACGAAACTATTTTGCTCTATATGTGAACAACCTTTGCCTTTCCTCTGCTCAGGATAGGTTTAAGTTGATGTTACACGGGGCAATTTTTAGAGCAACTTGCCTCGCAACGCCATTGCGAGACAAGTTGCACCAACCATTGCAAGCCATGTTACAAGGCGCAATGGCTCCAGCAACTTGAAATTCGTAACTAAAATCATTGCGAAAAGTAGACATGGATTTTACTTTCGGCAACGATGTCTGCAACTTGTCTCGCAACGATTTTAGCCATTGCAGGGGGTGTTACACGCTACAATGACTCGTGCAACTCGTCTCGCAATGGCGTTGCGTTTAATCTGACAAACCAAATCAATATTATCATTCTACATTACTAACTCCGTAATACCTCCTCACTTTTTAGATGTGGTGTAGTGAGTTTTCGGCAAGTGCCAAAAGAAGGCGTTTGTACACGGACACTCATAGCTTCCCAAAGTTCAGGTTTGTATGTCTACTACTATAATATAACCTGTTTCTTTCTTTGATTTTGAACCGATACAACATCAAAACAAAAAAAAACTTACAAGCTTCTAAACACCAAGAGTGAGTGGAACTACATCAGTACTGTTGTCGTATATAGGGATTTTACTTTGAACTCTTCCTTTCGTCTTGAACTATCCGGCAGTACTTATTCTGTTTCTTTACATTTGGTACTGCATGAAATATCAAGATCGATCCTAGATAGCGAGCTAAAGACAAGATTTTTTTGGACGAAACCGGTTGCTATTAAAGCTGCTTCTTAATGTGTTTAAAGATAAAATTTAGTTTGCTGAGCAACATATAACCGATCATTATGAAATACATAGCCGGTCTACAGTCCAATTTTCCACCTGTAAAGTTGCCATGCACGACAAATCCGTGAATCCCTCTGAAATATTCTGGATTCTGTTGCAGTCCACCAAAAGGTGGGCTGCTTTCCAAAGGGAGTGGACCGCTTTGCATAAACCCATTTTAGCAAAATCTCTTTATGAAAAAACTCTAAAAAAATATTTCAGACTTATAAAATATTTGTTATCGTTTAAAGGAGTTTTTTCTCGGCAGGGTGAACGGGGTTGTGTCAAACATGCCGCAGTTTGCAAGAGCGTTTAATTGTCCACAAGGAAGCAAGATGAATCCCGCACCGGAGCAAAGATGTCGCGTCTGGTAAAAATGCCCGAGACGTTTGACTCACTCATACCACCATACTTGAAAGCAATACCCGTAACTGGCCATTTTTACTTTGTACATGAAGAGAACTAGTGTTTAATTCTCAGAAGTACTCTTTATATAAAATTTCGTTTCTTTGTATTGCAGAACAAATGCTATTCAGAAAAACAAGCGTAACGCGTAATTTAAACAACTCAAGGTTGAAATTTAAGTAATGGTAGGAAATGACGAACCATAAAAGAGTAAAGTTTTAGTTGAAGATGTAGAAAGGGAAATATAATGCATAGGCGGATCGTAAATTGTGAAAAAGGAAGAAAAGAGGTATAAAAAGGAAACTATTTTTATTGTAATGAAAAAAAAAAAACGAAAAATTTTGAATTCATTTTGATCTTGGGCTATCTAAATTACACGTTGCATTGACTCATCGACGACACATTTTTGGTAGGTCGGATTTGGAGGTTTACCTATAGCTCCGTCCATATTAGTGCGTTTTTCTAAGTAACGTCTTCCACGCTAATTTCCTCCTTGAAGATGGTGCCTTTTGTTTCCAAGGAATACATGTTGTGGAAGGAATATGTAAACAAAAAGAAATATAGGACGGTTTCAAAGAAAAACGCATTAAAGTGGACGGGGCTTTGTCACAAATAACAAATACTGAATTTCTGAAAATTCAGCTGTAAATTTTATATCAAAGTGGAGTTTAAAAGTTCTCTTAATGTTTAGTTAAATGCTAAAATATGTGCATAATTCTTAAAAGTATTAATAATATTTTGGTGCATTTTAGGAGAAATATAGTAAGGCAGAGGTTTTTACGTGCTTAATGTTGCTTTTACTACTCTGGGTGCCGGAGGTCTACTCGCTCCATAAAGCAAGCGGACAGTACGACAGGCGTCGCGTCAACATGAAAGTGAGGTTTTAAACGATTGGAACCAGAGGTCACTCGCTTGCTTCGTACTGTCCGCTTGCTTTATGGAGTGAGTAGACCTCTGGCACCCAGGGCACGCTTTTACATATCTCTTTGCTATTCAATTTGGAACAAGCAAGTCTGTATGAGGGTTCAGATTCCTACAAACTTGGAGGACCAAACTGTTTTAAAGATTTCCATTTTGCTCTGACAAGATTGGATAAAAAGTTGTTTGAAGCTTCTTAGATTTAATGTGCGCTATGCAGTAATTAATCTATCCACCTGACAAATTAGTTTTGAGACAAAACAAAACAGCTAAAAATGAACTAATTTATCCCCTAAATCGTCCTTACAGTTGTAAATATATGTCTACGGATTTTGAACTTGCATTATACTACAACTAGTTATAATAAAATCTTTACGCTTGTTCTTACAACAAAAAAATGAGCCCCTCTATTGATTTGTTTTGCGTTAGTTAGTCAAAGAGGCGAGTTGACGTTATGCTTCATTAGCATATTAAGAAGCACTATACTAAAGGTAAAGAATGAACAAAGATTTCTAATATTTGAGTTTCAAACGTGAAAATATTTTTCAAGCGAACAAACACATTAAACATTCAGCTATGAAAAGGGGAGTGGCTAAGAAGATGTCAGTGCTCTAAAATTCTCCAAAGTAATTGGTGTAAAGGCTTTCATGAGGCATACATTTTTTTGGAATAATGGGGAGATCACATTGTCTGTGGGATCTTCCTTTGCAAAGCATTTTTCTAATTCAGTTTTTTAGTTTTTATAACTCAACCAGAAACTCGAACACGTATTGTAATGAGGCAAAAAGTTAAATCAAATAACCGTCTTACATTATTATATCCCTTTTTGACTGGTTCAGAGCAAAACACGTGACAATAATTGGTTAATTAAAAAGTAACTGCTATACGCAGGACCATAACCATCTGGAATGAAATAGCTGCTATATTGGCCTGCCCATGCGCAGTTTCGACCATCTTAGTGAGAAATATTTTTTCCTACTTCCCTTTTTTTTTTGAGTTCGCGAAAATACATAAATAACAAAGTTAGCGAACAGTGAAACCGTGATCTGCTTGAATGATAATCGGAAGTATAGTTAGCCCATAAGTTAAGTATCTAGTATTTACAGCCTCTCATAAAAGTTGCTGCTAGCACTACTATATTTGAAATAAACGGGGGTGGGGGGGGGGTTACAAACTTAAAAGCAGTTAAAAAGCGGGGGTTGGAATAAACAGGAGGGTTGGGTATTGAAATGAAACTCTCATTCAAATATGGATACAAAGTACAACGGAAAACATTGATTAAGAACAGACAGAGCTCATGTTTGGTAACAAAAACATTTTTTTAATTAACCGTCATTGAATTTTACTCAACTTGTAATAAATAAGTTTCTGTCCCATCGGCACTATAGTTGGTTCCATAACTATTCGCTCAAAGTCTTCCGCACAAACTTCGAATTAATTTTGGTTTCATTAAGAAGATTCAAGTTTCCGTTGCCTGTTGGTTGGCGGTAGATTTGTAGGTGATTTGTCGGTTGATTACATCACTCAAGCAAGTATTCTCCCTGCGGTGTAGAGAAGGGCGATTTCGTGGTGGTTATTGCAGTCCGCCCGATCACCTTTCTTCTTGTAAAGATGGGTTACCGTTGCGTCCTTGAAATCTTGGGTACGAATTGTTCACCCAATATTCAAGCAAATAGCTGATGTAATCTTTCTACTAAGTGTGGTCCACCGTACTTAAACACTACTGGTGGAATACCATCGGCGCCTGGAGCTTTAACGGTTTTCACTGCTACCAGGAACTTTGATACTTCGGAGAGTGAGAAGAACCTGGCCAGTTCAGACATTTCTTGGATTGGGAGATGTCCTCTGTTGTTGCGTCATCGATGTTAGACGGTTGGTTCCAGATGCTTTTGAAGTATTCAGCCCATCAATTGAGAATTAGGGACGGCTCTGTGATTAACTTCCCATCTAGGTCACGCACCAATGAAATACCGTTGAAGCTTGGACCGTAGGCAGCCTTGAGCTCTTTGTAGAGTGGTTGAGTGTCTGTGGTCTGCAGCCTCTTGGATATCATGAGCCTTCTCTGCCCACCAACCATCCTTTATCTGAAGACACTTTCGTTGAGTAATGCATCCCTTTTGGTCCGGGCAGCTTTGTCGTTCAAGTATGCAAGATGTTTCACATGCAGGTTGTTCAACACCTGTTGTATTTCGTGGTCCTTTCCATCGAACCAGTCACGGTGTTTCTGTTTCTCACGACTGACGGTCTTTAGCGCTATTCAGCCTCATAGCTGTCAAAGATTTCACCGTCTGCCCTATCCAGGTCCTTGGCTAGAATCGTCGCTAAGACCACGCGCATAGATTCATCCTTTAGCTTGGTTACATTTAGCTTCAGCTTTGTGGATTGGCGTTGGTTTCTTACGTTGGGGGCAACGTGAAAGGCAGTTGTTGCAACATTTAGTCGATGGTCAGACTATGTTGTTGTGTGGCATGGGTATGATGGCCATCTCGCCGGTCTCGCTGGTCGTAGTCAATCAGACGCAAATGTTTTGATCTTAAGGATAAACCCATGTTCTTTTCGGTCTGTTAGGCTGCTTAAAGATCGTGTTTGTAATCACCAGATCGTTTGCCGAGCAGAAACTCAACAGCAGCATTCCATTCGCGTTTTCGTTTGCGACACCGTGACGAGACGAGCTGGGTCCGGAGAGTTGAACCGCTGACCAGCTAGACAAGGTGCTGTCGAAATATGCCCGAGTTCGTAAATGAGTATGATTGTAGGTCGTAGGTGTGAAGGAAAAGTGTAAATGTATAAATATTCCCAAACCAGACCAAGTCGGTGAAACAAGCGTAAATTTGATTACTACTGATTATTTCCTCAGCAAATAAAGATTTTATTCTTATCTATTACTGTTGTTGTCGTTATTATTACATACTAAATTCCTGCGTTGACAATTAATTTTATATCCTTCAAATCGTCTTCAAACAACGACTTTGACAATGCTCGGATGAAAATTTTATGACTAACGCCATAAGTAGTTTAAGAAACTGACGTTGCGAGTTTTAGCTCTTCGTCTGATCATCTGATGCTTATACTGGAGAATATGCCATATATGGATCGAAATATGAAAGGTGAGACTATGTCACGTGAGTTTCATGACCAGTCGACTTTACTACGAAAATTTGACAGGAAAATGGTTGCTCTACAAATTAGCAATACTGTTGCATAAAATTACCAAGCTTTGCTAAATTTTAATAGAAACAATGAATAACATATGCAGCCCGAGATTAATACCAGCGAAGATTCAATAACACTTGTAAGGTCGGACTTGAGTTTTGTTTTGTGCTAATAAAATACACACAGTTTATAAATTATTTTGGAGTCGAACCCTTCTTGGAGCCCAAAAAGCTCTTTATCATTTTTTGGTGAAAAAATTCATAACCACCTTAAAGCGATGAATTCAATTAAATCACTAATGGTTTGCACAAGTAATGTACAATTTTTTCTGATTTTGGAATCACTTAAGGTTACCCTTCAGGTTGAAACACCAATGGTGAACAAAATAACTTTTTTGGCCAGATATATAGATCAGAGTTGAAACTTTAAGATGCCAAGAAAACGTTTTGTGATATCTCATATATGGAACGAGATTTTAAATGAAAAAACTTACACCGGAAGTAGAACGGCAAATCACGCCATCTAGTTTTTGGCCCCGTGACGTCGAGTTTTTCAGTAAGTCACGTCTTTCTACTTTTGTCACAAATCACGGGAAATAGTCCCGCCGGAAGTGATTTTTATTGGCTGAACTGTTTTGGGGGTGGGTGGGCGTGAGAGACGCCAAAACGTTTAAAAGCTTTTTTGTCAAAACCATTTTGCTGTACAAACTACAAAGAAGCAGAAGTTCCAACTCGAGTAATTTTTGGTTGATTGCTTTGAAATTTGGCAGTTTGAGGGCTAAATAACCGATGTTCAAAATTGTGTCAGCGTTTTTCGAAATTTCAATAGCAAAATTGTTATTTCTGTTTTGTGGCTGTTAAGTATAAACAAAGCGGCCGTTTAAAGAACGCTGACACGATTTTGGACTAAAAGTAGTGCCAAATAAGAAGATGAAACAATTAATGCCATCAAATGCAACACATCCGACTTACGACTCCGGAAAAGAAACATAAAGGACGGAAAACAAGGCGTTCATTCTCTTTTATTATCTCAAATAATTCAATTAAAAGAAAACAGCGGCATAGAGAATTTCATAAGCTTTACAATGATATATAGGTTTATGGGATTAAGACGCGAAATAATGGAGATATGTGTCATTAACTAAAAACACTGCTTAAACTGAAGGGTAACCTTAAAAACCCACCTGTAAAACTAATAAGAATATAAAACATGGAAGACAAAAATACTTCTTTCGTCCTTAGTATCAGGTATAAGATTCAAATACACGAACTATTTGTGGAGAAATGGCCCATTCAACTATAATCTGTAGTTTTTTTTCTCAAAACAATTTTAAATCTTCTAAAATGTAACAAGCTTTATAAAACACGGGACTTTTCCAAAGATTCTTTTGTACTCTTTACTCTATCGCCAAATTTTAGCAATAAGTTTTACCCAACAACCCACCATTACTTGCCTTCAAAACTCTTCCCTTTTATTCAACTGAATAATCATATTTCCTTTTTTTAAATGCAAATGGCGACCGAATCTATATGGACTATAAACGATTCTTTATATAATTAAAACCAACGACGCTGCATCAGAATTTATCCTGCCCACTACGGAATCTCTTTAACGGGGATGAGAAAACTTGCGTCGAAATCGATGCATTTTGAAATAAAAATAAAAACGTACCCACAGGTCCCAGTTTATTTGATATTTGGGGTAATACTGTACTATCTCTGTTGGCCAAAGTTGCTATACTTCCTATGAATCTAATTTGCTATTTTCTGGTGTGACGTACACTGGTTTGACAGCTGGTGGGGTATACTCGATTGTGATTGGTTCAGTAGTCCCTTGATGAGCATTTAAAGGTATTACAAGTACGGTGATGTCATCATATGACGCGATTTCACCATTGCTTCGCCTCCAACCTCGATCAGTCATTGTACCACGAGCTTCACTAACTAGCGTCTGACTGGCAACCACATATCTACAACACACAAAATTGTAGGGTGAAACTTGCGAATCTTGCTTAAAACCTGTTTTACTACCAAATAATCTTTAGATGCCCAGGAACAGCGGAGCAAATTTGAAAGTTGGAGGGAGGGAGACGGGGCTGGGGGTGGG
>JAOEHV020040482.1:0-17491 GCA_025447995.2 Isaurus tuberculatus | reverse complement strand
TTTTACAATTTTTACCGTATCATATTTCGTTTTCCCAATATATATTACTCATGTTCATGTAAAGTAACCTTAGAACCCGATGGACTGGCCTGATGAAGATCGGTAAGGCCGATCGAAATATAGTTTCCTAAATTTACCATCGTTGTTTGTCAACTTTCCTTATACTTTTTTTATCATTATTATTTGGCTGACTTGGTCCGTCCCGGATCCAACGTACAGAAAGTCGTACACGGGTTTTTGCTACAACATTTTTTGAATTTTATTACTATTTGTATATTTGTTTTTTTGTTTGTTTTTTAAAAAAAATTATCAGGTCTGAGCCCCTTTGGTCAGCGGTGTGCATACTACCCACAATGCTTTGTATTAAAACATCAAAGTTTTGGTTTTGTTGTTTTATTAAATTTCTTATTTTTGAGTTAAACTTTGGTACACAAAGAATGAGTTTTCAGGGTAAGTATTTTGGAAATGATGAAACTAATTGGTCTATGCTTAGCTAACAAGAGTTTGTTTACAGTTACGAAGTGGCTAAAATTCTTCAAAGACGCCGGGATCCCGAGCGGTCACGCTACCAAGTAAGTGTATAAAATCATAGTGAATGACTTTGTTGTTCACCGACGTTGCACATATGATTTTGGTTGGTTGTCGACACATTCCGGTTTTTCGATCCCCAAATGAGTGTTTTTAGGTTTTCGTTAAATTTGATTTTTTAAATTTGTTCTTGGAACGCAAATGTTGGTATTTTAATATGTGTTCTTTGTAGTTTTCTTAATTTTTCTATCTAAGCTTATTCTTCAAACTTGAATATCCAGGGTGACGCAACTTTTTTTCAAAATCGCCTTTGTTTCGTCTTTGATTTTTATTGAAACAAGGAGTAATATTATTTTAAGTTTGTTTATTACATGTACTTATGATAATTAATTATTCCATCTACGTGGTAAGTATTAACTAATTAAGTATGGACACTGGAGACTGAAAACAAACTGGCCATTTATCATTAAACAAGTTAGCTAATTGGTTGCTGTTTTACTTCTGAGTTTTCACAAAATTATGGTAACAATTTGCTACAAGTAAAAATGACATTGAGGCCTTATTGACAGTTGAACTTCACTCAAATCAGTCATTAATCTCAAGCCTGCCTGCTAGCCACATAGCTGTCAAGTCTCACGTCTCAGAGCTATTTCTCATGCTCACACACCGGACATTGAGAATCGCATGCCTCAGGCTTACTTTATAGTACTTTCCTTACAACAGTTGCTGTTTTAAATAAAATTAATATCTCATTGAAAACTGAAATTGTGTTGATTATGTTCCTTACCAAAGTAACACAAAGTAAACTTGAGCAGACACTTTGATTGATCAAATCACCATCAATCAGTTCTGGATTGAGATCCATTTTACTGCTCCACTCGGCTCCACCATCCTTACCCACTATCCTGGGTATGAATTTTTTTGGGGGAAACCTGGGTCAAATGCCAAATGGACAGGGCCCTGAAAGGGATGAAGAGGTGTGGGATAGTTTGAAATAATCACAGCCAAAATGTCACACAAAGTTTCTAGTGAACCTTGACAGCTCTGTAGCTATACCATGGCAATGTCTATTAATGCCAAGACAACAGCTGAGGAGGACTGTTATTGTAATGTTTTTTTTTATTGCCAACAATAATTTGGATAGTTTGCCTGAACCATAACAAAAGATTTTAGTTTTAACCAACACCATTTGTGCCTGCATTATTAATATTTTATTAAATTTTCAATCTATAATATTGCATTTCTAGCCTTCTGATTGGTTCATTCAATCTTGGTTATCAGCTCAAATACCAAATGACCATATATGGAAACTACTTCTGGTCATTTTGAAATGGAACTGAATAAAGTTTGGCTGTCATTTTCAAGTATCGAAGGGTTTGGAAAGCTCATGAAATTTAATAAAACAATTATTCCATTTACACTTGTTGGATATGAGATGATTTATAGCCAACTTGGCACTTTGCACCTCGTTGGCTATTTACCATCTCCAATGTGTGTTCCTGGAATAATAATTATTGTTAAATATACTTAGCAGAATTCCTTTCATCTTTCTAGTTATGCCATGACATTCTGTGACCATAGGATTCAAGACAGTATGCTACCAGATTTAAACAAGGTAATGAAGTATATAATTATATTATTAGTTCTTTTAAAAAGCAATAAAAAGATTTAAAGTATTCTATTTAAAATAAAGATATTGCTTTTTAAAATATCTGACGTTTCGGAACCACCATGGTTCCATTATCAAGGAGTTACGAAATTACTTGATGAAAAACTCAGTTCTTAAATTTAATCTTGACTGGCAACAAGGCAACTAGAACACAGTTTCAAATTATAATATTTTTTATGTTTATCATTGATTTCAGCAAAATTAAAAATTATTTTAATTTGCTAAATGCAAGCTATGCACCTAAGGCAAATTATGTTGTTTAATTTAAAAAGTCTTCTAATTTTGTTTGATTTATGTATTATTTTTATTGTCAGGAAATTCTAAAAGACATGAATATTACAGTGATGGGAGATATAATCTCCATTCTTAAGCATGCAAAAGAGGTTCATGCTCAAACTGAAAGGGAGAAGATGGCAAGTCAGATGCCGACAGCAGAGGTGGCAACAAAAGATGATACATCTGCTGAAATGCAAACATTCTCTGGCATAGAAACACCTCCTGGAAGCAAAAGAAAGTCAACAGGTAGAATCGTCATCTCCTGTACTCTGTGACCTCAGTCTGTATTTTCCAAGTTGTTCCCTCCTTTAGCACAATTCCACCTTTGCTCCAGGTCTGGAGTAATAAAGCTGCATATTCTTTTTTCCAATGATCAGCTGGAACCATGTCTTGTTTTCCCACATCTTATAAATTATTGGCTAAATCCTTTTTCAAGCTTAATTGCACAGTGGGAGGCAGCGTGGCTCAGTGGTTAGAGTCGGGGCTTTGAGTGCGGGTGACCCGGGTTCAAATCCCCGACTGTGACTACTGAATGGATTTGTCCTCAGATATCCCAGGGGTAAATTCACCACACTTTGTTAATAGCCAACTGGTTTGCCTCTCACCAGTTGGGATTCTTAACTATGGAAGGCAGATTTTAACGGCAACTGAAAAGCCCCTTTCAAGAAGTTGCCCAATAAGTATTATTCTTTTTTTTTCTTTTTTACTTATATTCGGTTTGTGAAGTTAAGTGAGAGTAATAAAAAACCATGATCATACAACTTTTAAATACTTATTTTGGCTTGTATTACTAACAATACTCCTTTTAAAATACATGTTTCAGCACTCTTTCATAAACTCAGTGAGAGGAGACTGGCACAAATTTTCTGGGCATCTGGTCTCAACAAGTAATCAAAGCCTTTGTGTTTGTGCATAGTTTAACATGTTTAAGAACTGCTTTTTAAAATTATAAATTGAAATCAAAATCAGTCTGTGATTAGTTTTTACTTGTTATAGAATAATTATAAGTGTGTTTTTGTAGCTGCGAGTCGAATGGTTGACCATTGGATCAGTAATGTCAGAGCAACTACAGAAGTATCAAAGGGAACAGATTCCCCTCCACCAATGAAACTTAAAATTCAGGTTTCAGATGACTCAAATCCCAGTCCAGCTGTCAAGACCCGGTCTTTGTCAGATAGGTTTGGTGCAGCAGGAGCTGGTGGCAAGAAAATCAAAGTATCTCCATCACCTGAGAAACATGGTAAAAAGATCCTAACTGTTAAGAAGAAAGCTGCTGCTACAGCCGGTAGGTATTTAGAGAGCTGGGTTGTCAATAAGATTTGAACTTGGCGGAGATATTCTGAAAGTAGATGGCTCCAGGGGCCAGAGGACCCCACATAGCCAAGCGTTTTTGTATGACCGCATTTTTCCCCGCTTATCTCTGCCAATTTGCAACCAGCGAAAACGTTCAAGTGGCCAGCGATATCGCTGGTCGCTGGCGCTTATTGACAACCCTGAGAGAGCAAACAATTTTTCAACTAAAAGCAAACTTTTGTTTAAAATTACTTCGTCCCCAAACATTTAAAAATACATTTTTACTCAATTCTCAGGTTCATAACTACAACATAAAAAGCTAAAAGTTCTTTCATGTTTTGAAGATTAGTCAAGACAAAATATATTTGGCAAGTTCTCTCTGATAACTTTGAATAACTTGATATCTGAATCAAAAATTGAATTCAATATTATAGAACTTAAAGGATGTTTATCTTGTGGAAGCCTTGAGACTTTTTACTGCCCTCCTCGTAACTACTGTAAATTTATTTAATAATATATATGTAGCAAATGTTACTGTCAAATGTATACAGTACTATAATTTATTTTTGGCCAAATTAATTAAATGAAACTGAATATTATTAAGCACAATGAAAAATAAGTGAAAAAAAAGGTTGGAAGTCTTTACTCACAAGTAAGATTTTTGAGTTTTTGTTCAAACTGCAAAGCAATTATCATCATGTAACTTTGAGGAGTAATTAATTCATTAATACACTTACTTGTGTGTTTCCCAGTTGCTAAGGCCAAAAGTTTGAAGAAAAAATCAGTGTTTGAGAGGCTGGGTGATGAAGTTTCATCTAGTACCAGTTCTGTTGTGGAAGGAGATGTTCCAAAAGGAATGGCGACAACAAAACAACTAAAGAAAAAGACTGATGCAAGTCAGAAGGTGCCAGTTAATTTTATGTAATGGGAATGTTATGGGAATGCAGTACAAAGACCTATATATATGTAGGATTTTCCTGCCAAAATATGTGGGACACTTGGTAGGTCTGACGTAAATTTATCTTAAGTTAAATATTTCAGACATGGAAGTTTTGAAGAGGATGTTATCATTATCTATCATTTTAATTATTAATCTTTTACAGGTGAAAGTAACAAGCTCTGTCTTTAGTCGCCTTGGTGATAAGGCAGGGCCATCATCATCTACGACTGTCAGAGTTACTCCCATTATACAAAGAACTCAAGTTGAAAGTTCTGATGAGGAGGGAGAGGATGATAACTCAGATATTGATTACACAAGTCACAGTATCCTGAGCCCTCCCAAACCATCATATTCATCCAAACTTGCTTCAGACACCATAAAAACAAACTCATCCAAACCAGTTAAGCATGTCAAACCAGTTAAGCGAACAGTTGGTCTTGTTTCATCATCTACAGACACTAACAAAATGCCTGTTGGCAGTAAATCTGTCTTTGCACGATTAGGTTCAAAGGTTTAAAATTGTATATTTTGGTTGTAGTTAGTAATTTATGACCTTTTATAATCAAATATTAATTTTATTACATTTGAATATGTACATTCATATTTACAGCTTTTAACCTACTCCTACTCTAATAATAAGCTGTTATTTTGTTTAGAGGAAACAAAAATTTTTTTGATTGGTTAGAACAACATGGGATAAAGCTTATAACTTTCTTTTGATTGGTTCAAATTTTTGTGACCTTTACACAAAGTAAAAGCCAATTTAGTTGATATTAGTATATACCTCCTATCAAATTGCTTTAACAATCTAAAATTTTGTCTACTGCCAGATGTGATGGTACGGCAAGTGTTGAAAGCAATCTTTAAACTCAATGTATTGGCTAATTTTAATCAACAGGTGTCTATTTTATGGTTTAAAACCATTTTCAAACCATTTTAATTTTTTAAAAAAAATGCAGTTAGGTGCATGGCCTTTTAGAGGAAACTGAAAAAGCTTTCCTTGAATGAGGGATCAAATAAAAAGAAAACCTTTTTACAGGGTTGCCACAGTCCCTGAAAATCCTGGAATTAGGGAAAAAAAGTTCCAGGCCCTGGAAAGTCAGTCCTTGAATTTGGGTCGTGGTCCTTAAAAATCCTGGAATGGGCAAAAACTTTGACTTTCTTATTTTCCAAAATTAATAAAAATAAGCTCTTTGTTAGAATCTTTTTGATGTGACAATATTCTAAAACAAAAACTACAACATTGGGAGGCTTGGTTTTTGTCCAGAAACAATCTTCTAAAGCTTGTTAATATAGGATGTGTATTGTTGAACTGATTTTTGAAAAAAATAATATGTATTAAAGGATTCAAATTTTATTTGATATTGAAGTTCCTGGATTTGCTTGAAAAGGTCCTGGAAAGTCCTTGAATTTTATATCCAGTAAAATTAGTGGCAACCCTCTTTTTACATATTTGTTGTATTCTCTTCATTTTCTCTCCACTCCTCTCTGTGTTCCAACCTTTTCCTGTTTCCTCACTTTCACTGCATTCTTGCCCCCCCCCCCCAACTAATTATGTATACCCCACCCTCGACACATCAATCAACCACATTTTTTAACAAAGAAGTTTTATTCATACTTTTGAACCCCTAATCTCTGGATTTAAAGTCAACTCTTACTTCCACCATTAGGCAACAAAAGCATTTGATGCAAATTTTCTCACATTTTCTCAGCACCAGGCCCTCTTGGTCAAAATATTTAATCATACAAGAGCTGGTTGAAAATCAGACCAGTTTGAAAAATACAAACTGGTTTTAAAAATTTTGAACCATAACATCTATATCAATTTTAAGTCGTTTCTGAATAGTTTATAAAAGGCTGAAATCTTTTTATCAGAAATTGTTATTTTTTGTCTAAAGAGCCGATGTTCCATGTGTTAGCTGTGCACTGACTCTGATGAACCATCAACTCTTTACACTAACAAAAAATATGGGAGCATATACTATTGATTTTTAAAACCAGATTTCTCTTATATAATAATTTTTTGACAATGCATGTGCTTGAAATCATTCTTTCTACTGCAAACTACACGTGAGACAAAGAAAAGGTCAGAGACCATGGATTACATTGATCAAAAAAAATTTGTTTAACTCCTACTCTTGTACGAATGTTAAAAATTAGTGATCCTTTCCGCTTCTAATTCTCTCCTCTGCCAAAGGTCTAAGTTGGATTTGACTACTTTAAATTAAGGAAAGAATATGCAAGCTAAAACCAGTTGTTTTTTCTTCCCCTTATACCAATATTTTATTTTGGAGATCCATATTAGTTATTTCATCTTTTCAAATGAACCACAGCAAATAACACAAGTGCTTAATAGCTAGATATTTTTTTCCCTTCATCACTTTATTTTCCATATAATAATAATATTTTATAAACTTGTAACAGCTTAGTTACAAGCTCCAAAGTCAACAAAGTAATAAAAATTATTGGTTAACAATTAAAATGGTTTTAAAACAATTTAGATACATACATTTTAGTTCAATAATTTTATTTACAAATATAGGACTGGTGCAAAAAACCGTAAAATGAGTCTTGGACTGAACAGAAAGCTGTTTCTACAAAAACAAAAATAATTTTAACAAGAAAGGTATCTATTATATAGACACCGATGAAATACCAGGATTTCTCCAGTGACAAAGATTTGGTATCCAGTGAAGATACCATTTTTATCTTTTGCAGGGTGAAGATATCAAGGTTGCCATGACGACCTTTTTTTAAAAATTTTATTTTTTCAAAAATTTATTTTTTATTGTTATCATTTCATTGTTGTCCAGGTATTTCATTGGTGTCTATATAATAATTAGACTATTACATGTGGGCTTGTGGATACAAATTTAATCTTCTTGTGCTCAAGTCAATATCTCATTTGTTTGCTGCACTCAATCATGGGATATTGACTTGAACACTAAATTAGATAAAATTTGTATCCACGTGCAGGCATGTAATATCCTCTATTTATTACCCTGCCACTTCTCTTCAACTAAATCTATTGACTGTCTGTGGCCAAGGCCCCGCCAAATCAATTGAACCCAATCAAATACTTTGCAAATAAATTATGTTTATAAGAAAAGTTTCTTAAAAGGAAAATTTTCTTGAAAACTTTAGGCTGTCTTCTGAGTATCAGTATCCCAAAATGTTTTAACATTAATTGCAGCTGTAAACCATAAAATAATATATTAATTATTAACTAAAGCTGAAAATTGCATTGGGTACAATAAGCCTTATAGTACTGAATACATAAAAAAGAAAATTAATGTCAACTGGATTGTTCCTCCTTCAAATTAAAATTTTTAATCAGTTTAAATGACCTCATTACTCAAAAGAAAATACAATAAATTTAAATAAAATGTTTTTTAAAATGTTCCTTTCCAAAAATAATTAATACTGTAGTCAGCTTTTGGTTTCACGATGTCTGTTTCCACTTGCAACAATCCAAAGCAACAATAATTATGATTATAATTTATAACCTTCCTGATATCCTACTCTTGTCACTGAGTCCAAGTCTTTTAAAGTCGTCCCCTACACCTTTTATTCTTTACTTCTAAACTGAGAACGTTAATTCCTAACAAGTTTATACCCCCTATCTTTTCAAATAAAAACATATTAAATAAACTATGATCATCCAAACCAAAGTCAACTTTAAAACTTCTTTTGAAAACTGCAGCAACAGAGTCAATATCAAACTGATAACCTTGAGTAAGCATTACTGCTGGGAAGTTACTTTTTGGCTCTCATTTTGATTCCCAAGTAAACTACGAGGCTGCCAAAAGCAACTCCTAGTGAAATGGCTCCAAGCCAGGAATGATAAAATGTTTTGAACATTGTCGATAGTGAATGAGAGTAGCTGTTACTGTCCTCCTCCAAAACTTCAACTTCTGGATATTCGGTCTAGTAAAATAATTAATTTTTCAAAAATTAGAAATTTAAGCGATTTTAAAATATCAAGAGGGAGTGGTTGAGTATATGGTAAAAAATGGTTAAATTGTTTTACAAACAAAACGTGCAGTCAAACCTGTATTAAGCAGTTACTCTAGGGAATTGCTAATGGGCTTCCATCACCCCCCAAGCTCTTTGGTGCTTGGCTGATATGTTTTGGAGGGCAAAACAAATAAAAAAATTCAAAAGGTAGCTTCTTTTGAAACACAAACTTTACTAGTGAAGTAGAAGTTGATTATAAATTATGGGTATAAGAGAGCGTCAGAAGAACTCAAAAGTAACAACAGCACTTTGGCCTTTTTCCATGGCAGAAATTACAAAATATTAATTTTTATCAACACTGAGGCTAAAAATAATGATTAATCCAAAGATTTTAGGTCACTTGGGATTCTTCATATCAGATGTTTATAAAGAAGAATACAGTGATGCTTATTCCACAGGTTTTACTGTAGCAGATAAAATTAGTAGGTATACCATGTTGCTCATGTTTAACTGAAAGTTTTTGGATGTAAACATTCCCTAAAAAATTGACCTCGATTTGTAAATGAACTGTTAATACCTTCAAAGTTAACCAAAAATGTTTTTAACAGATAACTATCAAATCTAAGATAAAAAATGTTTGTATTTTTAAACAGTATTCTAAAATTTTCATTTGACTATATGTAATTTTGTATGTATGTTGGTTATTATATTTATTGTACAGAATTTAAATTTTATGTTTTGGAATTGATTGCAAATGACAAAAACTTGCCTTTCTTAGATGTGCCTCAGCATTTTTTTCCACAAGAAGTGCAATAGTGTCATCTGCAGTTCGAAATGTATTGACAGCAAACTCGTGGCAAACACAATCTAACTTTGTTGAATTAACCTGAAACAAGAAAAAAAATCTAACAGGACATAAAGGACAAAATTATACTATAATAAATTATGATTACTCTTATGCCTGCACGAGGTCTGTATCGGGGACTCAATGAGTCTTCGTGTATAGTCTGGTGCAATCGCATGCCTTTTATTGAGACAGGCCTGATTTATAATAGTTAAGATCTTCAGAAGTTACAGTATTACCAAAAAACAATCAAACTATCATTGTAAAATATCTCCAGTAACTTTCTCAATGGTGAGTTCATGATGCAAGACTATTGTTAATAATAATTGAAGTACTCACAGCTAATATTCTATCTCCTGCTTCAAGTCTGCCATCTCTCCCTGCAGCACCATCTGCTCTTACTGTTGTAATGAATATACCAGGATCCGCTCCAATATGTCGATGATCTTCTCCCCCTCGAATATTGAACCCAAAACCTTACAACAAAAAATCATTATGTAAAATATTTTATTATATAGAAACCAATGAAATATCAGGATTTCTCCAGTGATGACAATTCAGTACCAGTGAAGATATCATTGTTATCTCTCACAATGTGAAGATACCACAGTTTATTATGTCCTGGTATTCATGTGCTATTCGTTATTTTAATAAAGCAAAAAATTTATAGATAAAATTACGCAATGTCTATAGACAACGCATGCGAAAATCTCCGCGGTGAACTTTGCACCACTTTTGCAGGACTATTAATTGACAATATTTGATTAGCAGAACGGGGGCTATTACTTTTCCTAATTTTTGAAGCCATTGTGATGCTTTTGTGACGTTTTATTAATCACAATTTTCTAGTAACAAAAGCCATGATGAATATTTACCACTATCGTCTTTGGTTAGATGCACGATTTTGACACGCGCTGGATCGATGTCTCGTACTAATTCCTTCCAAACGTCGTCTTCTTCTTCCACCTATGTTTGAAAAAAAAAAAACTTATTTATCCAAAATGAAACACATAAAAGCTCTTGGCACAAACGCTGGTATCTTACATTGTCATTAACGTCATCAATTCTCTCGAACTCCCCATTCGAACTATCATCATTTGCCATGTTTTTGCTAATGATAATGAAAAACAACCCAGGCGTGCCAAGCGCTTAACTTGAGGAGAGAGAAGCCTGGTTCAGACTAGTTCCATTCTCCATAGAGCAGAATGTGGAATAGGAGAAATGGAGAAAATTCATGATTATGGAATTACTTGTATTCTGGAATTACAAAATGCTTTCAAGAACTATGAAAACCAGATGTTATTTCTTTCTCGTGTTGGTGACCCAAGGAATGCTTTTTTGATTTACTTTCCGGTAGCGTATCACCTGAACTGTGGTTTTGGGTTAACTGTTTTATGGTCGTTTATCTTCTCAGAATGGCTCAATCTTATCTTAAAATGGTACAGGATATTTTAAATTGTTATTTTGAAAATGTCAATTTAATAACTGCATTGAAATTTAATTTTAAATTGTGTCCAACTACTCAACTTTTAGCGTACTTAGACAAGTTTGTCAGAGTTTATTAAGTATTTTAATAATTTTATATGATCATCATGCAATGAATTACATAACTTTAAGCATTTTGTTTTCACATGTAAAGCATATACTCATTTTCTCCGTTATTTTATCTTAACCACCTTCTGCCCCATTTCCCCTTCTTCCCCATGTTAATAGATACTTTATTTAACGTCTTTACGCGCAGGGAGTGGTTGCCCAATCTCCCTAGCCAGAGGCTAATGTTTAAGCAATCGATTGCACAGATTTCGGCATGAAAGTCGATTAAATGGAGATTGAAAGACCGGGATCATGGAGAAAACCCTTGTTGTCAGATTGAGATCCACAAATCTCAGCTGACATGCAAACCCCAGGATTCAAACTTGGGTCCGTCGTGGTGGGAGGATTGAGTGACAAACAATAAACCAACCTGACTCCCCAAAATTTACTGCAACATACTATTTGTTATGAAAAGATTTTCTTTTGTCTTTAGAGTTACACAACATCAGTTTTATGCAATAATGAATCTAACACTAATCATAGGTCATTATAGAAATATTATAAATAAGTATTTCCTTTTTCTGTAGACCACTGCAAATCCTCCATTCTGATTGGTCACTCTACTATGGGATCATTCTCAGTGTGTGTTCCTTTGCTAACTAAAAAGTTTTCAATATATTATTTATAAGTAATTTTGAACTTTATTAAATGCCATTTTGTCCGACCAGTTGAATGATACGAAAGCAATTTAAAGTTATAATTTATTAGTAATAATAAATAATGATAATAATAATTATGTACAGGGGGTGGTTGCCCAATCTCCCTAGCTAGAGGCAAATGTTTAAGCGGTTGACGGCACAGATTTTGGTGTAAAAGTCAATTCAATGAGGGAGAAAAACTGGAGATCCCAGAGAAAAACCCTCAGAGTCAGATGGAGATCAACAAATCTCGTTCCTGTGCAAACTCCAAGATTTGAACCCTGGTCTGTAGTGATGGGAGGTGTAATTAATGACATTAGGGCAAACTGACTCCCTTGAAGTATTGGCCTCGTGGACTCCGAGTTAATAATGTAGCCCACATGGCCTTTTAACATGAAGTTAATTGAAGGGCCTAGTGCAAAAACAACGTAAGTGACTTTGTATGAAATGCTAAATTCTCCCAACAGTTATCAAGAGATGATAGGGATAATGTAGGGAGAGTTGACAACTTCATCAAAAGTCACGTCGTTTTTGCACTAGACCCTTTAATTCATCTTTGAGTTCTAATTGTTAAATGGCTGAATTCTGAGTATGTGATACTAGGATCTTGAGAGGTGAAAGACCCTACTGGTGGATTCATGAAAGTAATAAATGGAAGCATTCTAATGTTAAACAGTTTGAACTGACATGTGAAACTGGACCAGGTAGGTGCTTTGTAAGCTTTGGATGTATTTTATCAGGATCAACTAATTTTGGTTGATCATTTAGCTTTTGTCTTCTAAAGGAAAAAGGTGATAAATGCCCAGGGGGGTACTCAAAGTAATACATGCTTGGGGGGAGGTGCGGCAATGGGTGGGGATTTGGCCTAACACACTCACCTGTGGGTAAAGAATTTGATGTCTTATCTTGCTCCGGGGGTGACGCTATTTGATATTGCCTTGCGCGGGGTCAGGGTTTTGACTGCAATCACTTTTTCTAGCTATAGGCTTGAAAAAGGATTTAGCTATTAATTATTAGTAATAAATGTTTTATTTTTACTTCAGGATCACCTTCTGGTCACGTCATGATAACATCTGCAGTATTTTATATCATTTTCATGTACATGACCAATATCATCCAAAAGCCAAATTCAGTCAGAAGATACCCTTTTTTAAACATACTTGGAACCATGGTGTGCTGGCTTGCCTTTGCCTTTCTCTTGGTACTAGTCTCATTTTCCAGGGTTTTCATAGCAACGCACTTTCCACATCAGGTTGTTTTTGGAGCTTTTTGTGGTATTGTTATGGCACATTGTTTGAAGAAAAGTAAATTTTCTACAGAAACTAGGTTATCATACTGTCTGGCCATAAATGTTGGCTTGCTTGGCTTGACAATCATGCTTTACAAACTTTTGTCAATGGCTGTTTACGATCCTTCTGTAACAATACAAAAAGCAAAGAGATGGTGTGCTGATCCAAGTTATGTACATTTAGATACAACACCATTTTACGCACTTGTGAGGGATTTAGGTGCAGCATTAGGGGTTGGGCTTTCATACTATGTTATAAAAACCCTAAATCAAAACACCTCTTACTTTAAGGATGTGTTGATAGCCAGTGTAAATAGCTTTGAAGTCTCTAACATGCAGACAAATATCCTATTAAGGTGTACAAAAGGATTAGCTTCTTTGATCCTAGTTCGATTAGTGGAAAGTGTGCCAATTTCTCAGTCAAACTGGATGGTATTCTACATTTTTGGTTATGTAAGAAATGTTATTATTGCTCTAGTTGTTATGGTTATTGTCCCATTACTGTCACAGATTGTCATGAAGGTATTTTCTGACAGATCTCACTCAAAAAACTGTTAATTATACCATAACTAAAGTTAATTTGTCCATTTTACATATTGAGAGTTTAACTCACTGTAATCTTAGTAAAACTACTAAAAGATGTTGTGGAAATGGTAAACAATTTGTAAAGTACACTAGGTATATTTTATTTATTATTAATAACAAATCAATGTCAAAATTGAACAAAATAAAGTTATTTTGAAAGTGGCTTTATTTAATATTAAAAAAATATATATAATTTATACAATTTTAGATTTCTTGATTAAGATTGTTTCAAACAAAGGGAACAGGTTTCTTAATATTCCTAATGACCCAAAAATTCAAAGACTTTCACCAACCTTTTCCAACCATTTTAAAGACTTTTCCAAGACTTTCTAGAGAGCACAAGCAAACATAACATGCCAAGTTCAGAACTTAAACATGCAGTGTTTCACAGACTCTGTGCAAATCACAGTGCCAAACTCAAAGCCTTTTTGGCATACCAAGTAAAAAACTAGGCATTACTTGCTAACTTGGCTGACTAGAACAAGCCTATTATCCATTCTAAAATTGAAGAGGCAACAAAATAACTGAATTTAAAAGACTTTCAAAGAGGCTGGCTCTGCTAAAGTCCTCCAAGATTTGATGAAAATTCAAAAACTTTTCAAAGATTAAAAATCAGGGATTTTCAAGGAATTTAAAGACCACTTTGAACCCTGTAGAAAGAGGATAAAAATTAGCGCATCAATAACACCGTAGTGAAATCCATAGGAAACCCATACAAGCTTCAAGAATTGAATAAAGGAATAAAAAATATATATTTTACTCACCTGAAGTGTTGTTGATGTCGTCTTTGACCTTCAGTGGCGATTTCAAGCCATTTTAGCAATTTTTACAAAATCTCTCCCTTCCCAACTATAAGGAGAGACGAAAGGAAGGGAGAGGTTTTGTAAAAATTGCTAATAAAATGGCTTGAAATCGCCACTGAAGGTTAAAGACAACATCAATCAGGTTACGTTGGTGGGAAATTATAAAAACTTTGCAATAATCTGTTTGTATTCAAGTTTTTTTATTGCTGTCTTCATGTACTTTTAACTGTAGCTAAGGCAGAAACTACTGCAATAAATAATTACTCTTAACCAACAAGAAACCAAGTCCGGCTTGATAAATGCAGATTACATAATAATTAATTTATGAATAAATCCCACATTTCTTGGAAGGATGTGTTTAATGTGTCGTTAATTGGCACAAACTTTGCTGATCTCCCACATCATTAGCTAAACAAATTTGGTCTTTTTTTTGTTTGCTTGGTACAGTACAAAAATATTTTTATGCTGAACACAAAATAGACTGAATTAGTTTTATCTAGTTATTCTAATTAGCCATTCTAGAATGCTGTTCATAAAAAGTAGTGCACCACACCTTTTACAGCTTCTAAGCAGGCTATTTGAGCAATTCACTGAAATAACTGAAGTCCAGTTAGATATTGAAATTTTAGTACAATGTGGAACAATAAGAATTATTGTTACAATAAGGATGAAATTCTTTGAAAATACAACAAAAATTAGTTTTACATAATAGTTGTATACATCAAGTTGCTTTGGTAATGGAATTAAATTAATAATTTTTATGAAAATTAATGAAAATATTATTTTTGTTATTTTCCCAAGAGTTAACTTATTGTCAGTTTCATTCTGTAATGTTACAAGTTGGTGTGTTCCAGTTGAACCATTTTGTTTAATAAGTAAACTCATCTCTCGCTGACTCACTCTTTGATGAACATGTACTGCAAATCCAAGGGCAAAAAATATCCCAGCAACTGAAATCATTTGAGAGAAGGGAAAATGCTCCTCAACAAGAAATGATGGTGCAACACACCAGCGCTTTGCATTTCGAACAGACTTTAATGCAGTGTCATTTGTATGTCTCCCCCTGAAAGGTAAATCCTTCAAAGTAAGAAGATGAAATATACTTCCATAAGTCATTAAGGCCACAGTAGTAACTAGCCCTGATAAAACAGAACAAGATATTAGTCCAAACTGATTGAATTTTTTTAAAAATTTTTGGATGAGAATTCCAAGAAGTATTCCAGTTACAAATCCAGCTGTCACTTGATGAGGAAAATCTGCGCCAATGAACAGCTGTGACACACATAGTATGAGAAGAGAAATGACACCTGCTGTCCACAAAACCACTTTAGGTGACAATCTGTTGAGGGTTTGAGATAACAAAGCTTGCTCCTGATTAGCAGAAATATCCATTATAACAAGGACAACAACAGCTGATGTCACCAACACATGGCCTGATATTCCACCTAAAAAAGTAAATTCATAAGCTAGATTGTGTAAAAAGTTTGCTGGTATCTAAAGAATTACACAGTAGCTAGGAAAAAAAACTCTGGCGAACTATTTATACGCAGTTTAAAATGGTTATTTTGCAACTAAAATTGGTCACAGGACACGGTGGGGAAGTTAAGCTTTATTTTTACTTTGATTTAAAAAATTAAACATGTCATTTCTTTGTGTTTTGGCAGATTGTCCATTGGGAGTGCCAACAACACATTAATTAATCTCCTCTTTCTTCCCGTTTCTGTTTCTCCTGCATAATAAAAAGTTTGTTCGTGCACCCAACATGTCACAATCTATTTGTGTAGGTGGCATTTGGGTCATGCAAGACAACTACCATTTTTCAGGTGAAATATCTGAAATTTAAGAGCGTATAAAATCACCAATATTTGTCCTACACAACTTAAATTTTGGAATAGTACGCTTGAAACGCTGTATTTTCCAAATGTGTTAAACAATTTTTCACGCCATAGGCACTTTTAGAAAATGCTTGTAGTTCTGTCAGTAGGCTGTTATTCATAGGTCAAAATTTTTGCTGGCTGTTTCTCAAGCCACCATGTTATGGACTGATCATGAGGATATTTTCTCAGCCAAAAACATAAAAATAAAATACACTTTGATTATGTTGTCTTACTAACAGTTTAAGTTCTGAACTTGGCAGAAACTTGCCATTGATCTATTTAGTGTTGATGTAATTATATTTTGAAATTAAAAACCAACAGCAAGATCATAAAACTGCTGGATATCGCCAGCAACTGGTTGCTATTTTGAATCCTAGGTATACTAGTTATGATTATAATATTTTCCCTAAAAACAAGCAAGTTATTCTATGGCAAACAATTACTAAATGTGATCAATATCTTCATCATCATTTTACATATTAGTTGAAACTCACCTGGAGTAGAATCACATTCCACATTAAATGTTTCAACTGATATGTTTTCCATTGGATGAGCAAAGTGAATCCACCAGTATGGTCGATCACCCCCTATTAACCTGGGTTTAAAAGCGTCATGTTTAATACAGAGCGCAAGCTCAACTGTTTGCTCATAATAATTATTATTGCACTAAAATTATGATAACTTGTGACAAATAAGCTACATGGAATTTGACTGCTAATTCATGGGCACAATTCAATAATAAATAAGATATTGGAACACTATGTAAAACTACATGAAAAAGTTGTGAACCTATATAACAAAATTAAATAGTTTACACAAACTAAAAAATACTAAGTTACGTACTAATTATATTAATTTATACAATTACAGCTGTTTTGTGTAGTTTGTTTCTGAGTTGTGTAATTGTTTTTGATGGACATAAATCATAAGCCTTTCATTTAAAGCAGCTGCCAAAAAGATCTGAGTCAAAGCTGAGTATAACATCTGAAACAAACTGCATGTGTAAATGAAAACAGTTATAATATACAACCCAAATAGTAGTGTTGGCAGCATAATTTATTCCAAATTTTTGAAAAGTTGTAAAATTTCAATAACACAGTTTTAAAAGTACTTATTATATGGCAGGCTCGCTGAGTGGGCAAGATGAAGCGAATTCTGTGTTCTGATTGGTTACACAAGCGGGCAAGATAGGCCCATCTT
>JAOEHV020040379.1:0-17500 GCA_025447995.2 Isaurus tuberculatus | reverse complement strand
GTAAGTTAAGCTTTTTGATTCTTATCCATTATATTCTTTGTTTTCTCTCGCTTCTGGATGCTTGAGTTACCATACCACAAAAGTTGTTGTCTGTTTATTCTTTTAACATTTAAGTGGAAAATAATTTACGTTCGTTTGAGCGTAGCGAATTAGAATGTAATATTATTTTATCCTGCAAACACTCAAGATAATTGTTATATCTGGTAGATTTAAGAGGGAAGAAAGCCACTATCAACGTTGCCATATATTAATTTAGTGGCGGTAATTATTTAGTGCTGGTACTAATGCGCTATTTATGCTTGTAGTGATTTTTCTAGCCACTTCCCAACAAGATTTTCCTTTAATTGTTCTTTGTCAATTTTAGATTTAGCAAGTTAATTAGTTGAGAGTTTACGACTTAAAGTGTACATATGGCAAAAATTTCTTTTTTCCATTTTGATTTCTCTAGAATCCGTAGACAATTATTCTAAAAAATAAATTTTCAATTACGTCACATTTTCGCCACAAAATCCAAGTTTAAAGTTCCCTCGCCGGCCTCGCCCAACGAAGATGACCGGGAGTTGCTAGGTCTGGGTCCAGAACAGGCCGTGACGTCACTTCAGGAATTGTCGACTCTTCATTTCAGTGTTTCAATTGATAACTGAACAGACATAAACTATATATGTCGCTGAAAATAAATAGCAATGTATTTCCATACAAACCCAATCATATTTCGATTTGTTTAAGCCAAAAAATGATCGGGTTTGTATGGAAATACAATAACATACTGAAAAAACTGGCGGGAAGAGTAGACGATTCCTGAAGTGACGTCACGGCCCGATTCTGGACCCAGACTTAGCAACTCCCGGTCATCTTCGTAGGGCGTGGCCGGCGCGGGAACATAAAAGCCCGATTTTGTGGCGAAAATGTGACGTAATCGAATTTTTTTTGGAATACTTGTCTACGGATTCTAGAGATATCAAAATCGAAAAAAAAATTTCGCCGTATGTACACTTTAAGATTATTATACTAAAAAACTTACTTTGATTCCTTCTTTGGTGGAATATTAACCTGATCTTTCCACTCTCTGGCCATGTCGCTGTACAGTTTGTGAGTCCTGCGTGGAATCAGTTTGATACGTAAGGTATCATAAACAAAACACCATGTGTGTGTCTGTGTGTGTGTGTGTTAGGGAGAGGGGGCAAAAATATCT
Source organism: Isaurus tuberculatus (assembly GCA_025447995.2). Lineage (NCBI taxonomy): Eukaryota > Metazoa > Cnidaria > Anthozoa > Zoantharia > Zoanthidae > Isaurus > Isaurus tuberculatus. Next base: position 16,308 of record JAOEHV020040379.1, on the reverse strand, counting down.
CACTATGTTATAACGCTATTACTCCGATATCCTAGATTCCTTTTAAAAATCGCGTGGTTCATTAACGGTTTCGCAACCATGTACTTTTGAGATTCTAAGAATATTGTATCTTCTCAGACAATGTATCTGTATACATCCAAACGGTCATTACATTCCGCTGTTACTTCGTGTAGATGACAAAAATTTAAAAATAGTTTCTGATTAGTTTAAAAAAAGGTTAAGATAAAATTTATCTTTCTCTTGATTGGTTCAAATTTCTGTGTTCCTTTCAGTTAAATCCTTTTCCGAGCCTAGTGGCCCATCGGAGCCGGCCCTTATCTCCCGTTTTTGTAGTGTTAAGCGGATGAGAGTCTTTGACTCCCCCTGGACGGGACACTAATCCGTCGCAGGTTAGCTCCCAGCCGAAGCTTATACTCATTTACTGACCTCGTAAGGATGGAAAGCTGAGTAAGCTTTGGCGGTAAAGAAAGTCACACAAATGTTCAAATTTCGGCAGAGCCGCGCGGGGATTGAACCTGGGACCTTGGACCTCTGCGCCAACAACGCCACAAGTTCCTCTTAATCCTGCTTACTTTAAAAACATTGCTTTGATAAATCTTATTTTTACCTGATTTCTCTCATGTTTCGTTTTTGTTTTTTCTTCGAATTCTTCCGCCCAACCACAGTCCCTGTAATCGGTCTTCTGTATGGCAGACGTTCGTAACGTTCATATCTGAACCAACAGCGACACCAAAGTGTTAGTTATAACCTGGCTAAACGACAAGATTTTTCACAAAATTTTTACTATAAAAAAAATCTAGTGAAAAATCTAGTCGTTTGGCTACCTTGTCGAGAGGTGTATTTTGTTGATAGTACGACTTACGCGAACATTTATCTCTCTGCGCGTGAACCCTGACCGGCCATTGCCGGATCAGCTTGCTATTGGCAATTATTTAAACTAAACTAAACTAAACTAAACTTATAGAGTTGTTCAGCGATGTATAGCAAAATTTGACGTGGTCAAAACTGTCGAGCGATCGCAGTGTTGTCGCGAGTGCTGTATAGTTGTGTGTATAATCGTTTGGCCGGGTGCTCCCTCGACTTTATCGAGCATACGCATGCGTACTTGCACGTTGAACCCATTGAGCGCCGACAGAAAGTTCGCTGAACTCTTTCCCAGAGGCAGCGTTTGTTTTAGCCAGAAGGAACGCCGGCTCTGGAAAGGAGATTGAAGTTTGTCTTGTTGTTGTCTTCGGCTGGACTATTGTTACCGCAATCCTTAAATTTGCAGCTTCAAATACGGATTAGCAGGGAAAAAGCAAAATGCATGTTTATGAAGAGGTATAGAGGAAGATTTTTCGCGAGGTGCAGGGAATCAGATTCGGATGAGCTTGAAGAAGAGACTGTGTACATACACAGCGAGCAAAGCTGGCACTGATTGAACAAGTAAAAAGTTGAACAAAAAAATCCAACGTTTGATCACTTATGCTTGACATTCCTAAACATGGCTATACACATATCGACTTCCTGGAAAAATCTAGTAAAAAACGAGCAAAAAACCTACAGTCGCTTAGCCGTAGCTTTATATCCATTTTAAAACCACTACTAATTCTTGAAATTTGATTGGTCCCCAATAGCAGAAATCAGTATAAAGTGCACTATTTTAAGTCTGTAATTGTACTGCATTGACCAACCAATTACAATTATAGTTTGTACACCTTTAAGTGGGGTTAATGTACCATTAAAATTGACTTGGCCTCATAGCTCAGTTGGTAAAAACGCTGCATTGATATCGCAGATTTCACGGATTATATTCTCGTAGAAGTCTGAAATTTTGTTAATGACTAATTAATTAATTCTTCAATAATATAGTAGACAAACTATAGACGGAATTCGGCTCTCGATTTATCTGTAATTGTCCTTCGTATGAAATTTTACATGGGCAATTACAAATTATTCATGGCAACTGGTTCGTCACGCGAGCAAAAATCAAGATGTCGTATTTACAAAACAAATTTTGCGACTCCGGAAGAGAAAAACTAAGGTTAGAACTATGGCTAATTTGTCTGCTATATTATTAAAAGGTAATCGAATGAGTCCTCGTCAACTAAGATTTTGAAAAAAATCACTTGTCTTTTGACCTAACTCTGAAGGAATTGCCCTCACTGCGGTCGGGCAATTAATTCGAATTAGGCCAAAAGACGCGTGATTTTTTTCGAAATTTGACTTGGCTTTATTCGATTACCTATAATAATTCATTGATGACTTGGAACAAAGAAGAGAAATCAATGGAAATCAAAGAAAGCGCACGCTGTTTTAAACATGCCTGCCAGATGTGTGGTGTTTGCCTGTGGGAACGGGCAGGCATTTTAAAATCAGTGCGCGTTTTCTGTGTTTTCCTCTGATTTATCTCCCTTATTTAAAACTTCCGCAATGAATTAGTGACCATTCCTCCAGCATTCTCTGGCACACAGTCATCCTGAACGGGTGTAGCTGTTCTAGCAAGTTTAAAGCCCAATTACGATGAGAAAAATTGACAGAATTAAAAAATTATTTTTGCCAATCGATTTTGGAGGTTAAAGATATAAAAAAAAACAACCGCACTGTAAAATGATCATAAACACTTTAAAGTGCATCGACGATTGAGTAAAACACGTAACAAAATTTCCACTCTACGTTGGAATAGTTAATCATCACCGTATGTAAAGTAGGAAGCTGACGTTTCGATTGTTAGTCCTTTGTCAGAGAAACAAGGAAGGACTAAGCCAACTCAGCTTTTCATCCTTCCGGGGTAGGTAAATGAGTACCGGCATTTGCTGGGAGCTAACCTGCGATGGATTAGTGTCCCGTCCAGGAGGAGTCTACGAATCTCATCCGCTTAACACTACAGAAACCGGAGATAAGCGCCGGCTCCATGGGCCACTAGGCTTGTTAAAGGATTTAGCTTTTTTTAGCTACTCTATACTTATGACAATGATTAACATTTCAATCTAAAGTTCAGATAAAATCACGTATTGTACTTAGCGTTTAATTTGCAATGCATTCATTTCCAATCACGCACCTGCGTTTCTCCCTTTCATTTTCACGATAGTTGTGATAAGCTATACCAAGTACACCGCCAATGAATACCAAGACCGATACTAGTGATGGACCGAGTATTACAATATCAGGGGGGTCTTCTTCTTCTTGTTCAGTACTTCCCCCTGCGGCGGTACGATTATTTGCAATGTACTTTGCGCTGGCCGCTGGTGACGTTCTCTCATCTAGTGAAGAGTCTGTAAATCCTTTTCTCTTTGCCGCAATACCGGCAGCCACTGTTGGTTCAGGAATTAGTTTCTTGATTGATTTGAAAGTCTTTTCCGTTGCTGGGTTCCTGTTAAAAGAAGTTACGAAACTCCGATTTATGCTGGGAATAGCACTTGAAAAGGCAGTTGTTTTTCCGAACAGCGATGATTTGCTCGATCCTCTTTGAACGCCATTCGTCAAAAGCGGCGACTCTGTTGTCCTTGTTTTGTTTTGAAGCACTTCATATCTCATGTAAAAACCTTTACCTTCTCTTGAGCCATCAGAGTGAAACACTACCCGTATGCGATGACCAATTGTTTTCAAGGCACCCAAAGGTTTCACAAGGTTGCAATATTTTTCATTGATTCTAGCCGAACCAATAACACCAGGCTCTAGCAAATGGACATGGTCACCACAGTTGCAGCTCGATTTATCACACTTAGGATCAGATATTACGTCTAAACTAATAAAATTGATTCTGATAACCTGTCCAACAAGTCCCTCTATTATCCAGGTGCATGTGGCGTTTGGAGGATACAGATGAGGATAATTGGGACTTGATATTGTGCCACTTGGACCCTGAAGTTTGACCCTTTTACGACATGCTGTAGTAATTAGATCTGTGGGAGATCATGCAGCCATAGTTAAATACCTTTCTCAAAAGTTACTGACAGTATGGTAAACAAAACTTCGCAAAATCGTCAACTTTTCATTCAGCAATCACAAGTGATTAAAAAATGGGAATAAATATATTACTTATGTATTTTTTTCAAAAGGCCCGACAACTATTTATTTGACTCATACTCACATAAAAAACCATGTTAAAAAACAGCAATAATAAAAAATTGTTAAATCATATTAATTGTGCATTTTTTTTCCAAACGATAATGAACCTGAAAAACAAAAATATTTTACTTGTACTAACATTAAAATACAAACGTTAAAAAAATATATCCGAGATTGAAACGAAAATTAAATTGAAACCCTGCTGAAACTTCTAAGCCGATTTCCCATTACAGTCCCGTAGTAGTAGGAGGGAGAAAGAATGTCATCCAATTAACACTACAAAAACCGGAGATAAGCGCCGGTCCCATGGGCCACTAGGCTAGGAAAATGATTTTGCTCTAGGAATGATAATCTTGTCCATCCTTAAAGCGTATTTATATAATATATAGCTTTAATAAAAAAACAAGCTATTAAAGTTATTCTATCCCTAGAGTTCGTCTTTATCGAACGTAAACGAAACAGAATAACGCACTAAAAAGGGGAAATTTTCGAAGAAGGGTAACTGTTGGTAATCCTTCCGCCATGTAAACAGTCTCTCTGTTCTTTCCTTGTGTATTTGCTCAATAAGATTTGGTTTTTCATTAAATGTTGAGTAAAATCAAACTCACTTAATAGCTCCAATTAACTTTTTAAGATGCGAAAGAAATGTATTAGGTAAACTCTTGTACTAGTCAAGTGTTTTTTAACTTGAACTAAACATTTCTATTAGTGGTATTGACAAAAACGAGCAAGTAAACATAAAAACGTACTACAAGTGTTTTCGTGTTTTTACCAAAAACAAAACAGAGACTGAAAGGTCATGACGGTTGAAGCATATTTTTAAACCCACGTTTTTAAAAAAAAATTGCTTGGGGCAAGTTTTGAAAAACATTTTCAAGGCTCGTCTTACGTCTGAAGTTGTCATTTACAAAGTTATGAAATTTACTATATATGTTAACGAGATTTCAAAATTTCCATTCTTTCTTATGTTTCGATCTACTCCAGGATTATAAATCAACAACATTTTTGCAAAATGAAGGCTTTTTCTGCAAAATCTGGGGGATATATTGAATGTTCCCCGACATCGTTTTCGACCCAAATCGATATTGTTATGAGGTTAAATGAAGCTTTTGACGAGCACACAAAAAAAATTGACATTACAGCTGTTGAAACGAAAAAAAAGACTTAATGTGGCAGCTGATAACAAAATGATTATAAAAACATCTTCTAGTTTTATGAGTGCAAAACCATAAATTTTCATCGATGGAAAGTTAAAATGATATATCTTTAGATGACATTGAGACTTCAAATGGCCACGTCTAAACTCTTATGTAATTGTCAGAAACAAAGCACATAAATTGTAAAATAAAACTTATAACAAACAAAAAAGGCAACAAAAAAGGTACTTTTTAACTAATTCTTTAAGACTTGTACCACACATAGTTCATGACACTAACTTGATAATTGCAGACAGAATGTCTGCTTCGCAGTGCGACACACAAAAAATTTATGCTATATTTATAAATCTGCTTGTTCGAGTAAAAAATCTAGTTTATTTAGAGAGAAAACCAACGCATTTATTTGTAAACATTAATCAGTATTTCTCCAATGTTTAAGTTATACCTAAAATATTTTTCAGCCAGTAACTAAACTTTTACATAGCTTCAAAAATATTAACAACAAGGTTTTCAAAAATTTATAATAAAATAACTTGACGTGGTGAGAACACTTCGGCTAGCGAATTATGCTTCACCCTAGCAGGCCTAAATTTGCGCAGCTTTGGATAGCTAGTTTTGAAGACTGGTTTAGAACTAAGAAGCATGTAAGTGAAACTGTATCTTTCTAAAGGAAGTACGTATTTTTAAGAACAAATAAGTTTCCTCGTACCTGCTTCTCGTGGAGATCGAGGTCTTGCAAGAGAAAATGATTTTGTATTAGCAAGTAACGCCGGCAGAACGAATAAAAAAGGCACTGCAAACATGTCTCCAAAGATACACAGACGAAACCAAGCGTCATTGAATATTGACCTTATTAAATATATTTTACGTCCTTTTCACCTGTCAAAGAGATGACACGATGTGTTAATAACTTCGCTTAGTTTTCGGCTTGAGTATTCTGGTTTGAAAACAGTCAACTCATCGCAGATTATAGCATCTGCACCAAAACCGTTCCACTTTGAAAATCTCTTCTTACGCCTTAAGTTGGGTTGATTTTCAGAACAGACCTTTCTGTTCGATAACGTATATAATTCAAGGACAAAGTTTAATATTGCTAACACACTGAGTAAACAAATCTATTGAAAGTCTGTTTTTCCTTGGGCCTCCTCACCTCAATAAATGTTTAAAACAATTTGTCCTATTTCAAGTTTTATCCAAAGTTTGAAAACGTAACAAAAAACACACTTCTTTTTAGTTTCTTTGTACCTTGAATATCACTTTTTATGTTGTGTTTGTCGTGTACTCGCGCGGACAATGCAAACGTACTTCAAGCAGTTTAAATGTTTACACAAGAATGATATTCGTAAAACAAAACATACCGGCAAGTTTTGACCGCAGGGAGAACGTTTTCCCGCGGAGCTGTTGCAGTGTTGTTTTTACTAAGTTCGCTCTTGCTTTTGACCTACAAGAAAACTCAAGAAGTTGACATGTTCTCGTGCTTGTGACAAATGCCTAAAAAGTTAATCAAGCATTTACACAACACAAAGAAAAGATTCTTATCTTTTTAATACTATTTAAAAGTAATTAGGGTTCATTTTGAAAACTCAATGGCGTCATTTCGAAGATTGCATGACAGTTTGGTTACAAAATACTGAATATAAGGTATACCTTGCAAGAAACAATGATGGGAAATTCCAACATAAAGCGAACGACTGACAGACCAAAAATCTTGCATAAAAAAGTTACTTAAGGCAAAATTATTGACCTGGTTATCTGCAGCACATTCATGTTTTAGGGTTTTGAAATCATTTCTCAGTATGCTAGGCTTGTTTGAACTGGAACCACAGATAATCACAAACACAGCCATGCAGCGAAGAGAGGAAATTCAAACTGGTATTTCCTACATTCAGAATTATACACAAAAAAATCTTTCATTTAAATTCCTTGCTTGATGAATAGGTTTACAAAAACTGTTTTAAAAATTGCGTCGGCGAGTAGATAACACAAAGAATTCAATAAAGCTCTGACGAAGGGATAACACTCGAAACGTCGGCTTCCTACTCTACCAACGGCGATAATTGAACATCTCAACTCTGAGTTGGTTCAACCACGTAAAATTCCCTGCTGTTCACATACATTAGAAGGGTAAAAAGCAATATTGTTTTTTACTGTTACTTATTGACCGGACCGATGTTCATAAAAGGTATTGTGATTATCAGTATAATTATATCAGTAGATTTATACATTCTTGCCTTTTGTTTTAAAAAAGAAATAGAAATTTATTTTTTCAAGTTAAATGTTTTCTGTTATCAGAAACAAACTCAATTCATAAGAGCCCTTTATTAAAATGAGACATGAAAAATGCAAAAAGATTTAGAACTAAATTGAGAACATATCCGAAACTAAGATTAGGCTAAAAATGCTTATTTTTACACTGAAAAATTATGAACACAATTTGTTTCCACAAAGAAGGCTTTGTCTGTGCAATATTGCATGCCAATAGTTTTATGAAATAAATTTGTTATGTGAGTTTTTCAAGTACGATTTCGAGTAACAAGTATATCCAACGCCAAATAAAACTGATCTTTTTGATTGACAATGCTAAGCTAAATCTTTTTACAAGAAATGATGATGGACCTTTCTGACTGTTATACTCATACTCTGTCTTTTTCATGGGTGATATCATTCCTTGCCCCGCTCCCTCACAGCTCCATCGGGTTGCGTAACAAGCGGATTCTAGTATATTGACTCGGTCTGAAGGACATGCGTTCAGCGCAGTCTTGGTTGATCGGCCTGCTTTTGTAGTTTTGACTTACAATCTTATTTAGTGAATCGCACGAATTCCCTCTCAAAATGCAGGAAATGACATTTCTGAGGATTCCGTTTACAAAGCGAGTTTCATTCTATGAAATTAATTAACTCGCGATATATACGAGATAAAGCTTTAAAAATGAAAAAGCAGCTTTCAAATTATTTTTTGCCGATTTAAAAAGGGATTTCTAGTAATAATATAGCATATTGTTCTCTAAACTCCTTGTTTCACGGATATGAATGTTTAGGAAATGCACGGATTGATTATCTACAGCAAGTTTTATTTTGGAATTTTTTATAAGTAAAAACTGCTTTTTAGAGCGGTAGATTATTCTTCTTGTTTTCACAACATACTCAACGAAGTATCACAAACAGACGTTTAAGAATACGAGTTATATATTTTTTGTTAATTAACTCGCTATTTGCGAGACAAAAAACGTACATGAAATGAAAAACTACATCGTTTATGGTTTAAATTATGCAGTACAATATTGATCAACAAAAGCATTTGTTTTGCAGTCTTTGAATAAAAAAATTGCTTCGCTTTTGTAGTTTTAGAAACAAAAACAGCTTTTTTAAAGCAGTAATGATTTTTCTCTTCGATATTTTCACAACATTCTCAACCAAATATCAAACAAAGACGTTTAGAAAAACGAGTCTTATACTTTTTGTTAATTAAATTGTCATTTACGAAATAAAAAAACATATGAAATGAAATACTTCATTGTTTACCGTGGTGTAAATTATCATGCAGTTTGAAATTGATCAACAATAGCATTTGTTTTGCAGTTTTACAAGTGTAAAAATATACTTCGCTCGTAGCTTTAGGAACAAAAAAAGCTATTTTAAAGCAGTTAAGGGTTTTTTCTTCAACATTTTCATAACACACTCAACAAAATATCACAAACCGACGTTAGGAATGTAAGTTATATATATTTTTGTTAATTAACTAATAACTTGCAAAAACGTATATGAAATGAAATACTGCATTGTTTATCATGGTGTAAATTGTTATGCAGTTTGAAACTGATCAACAATAGCATTTGTTTTGCAGTTTTACAAGTGAAAAAATATATTTCGCTTGTAACTCTAAAAAAAATAGATTATGAAATAATTTTCACAACGTACTCAACAAAATATCACAGAAGTTTAGGATGGCAAGTTTTATGTTTTTTTTTGCTGATTAACTCGCTTTTTACGGGATAAAAAAACATATAATCTATATGAAATGAAATAATGTATTATTTGTCATGGTGTAAATTATGATGTAGTACAAAATTGATTAACAATAGCTGACAATAGCATTTGTATTGCAGGTTTACAAGTGAAAAATGTACTATGCTCGTATAGCTCTGGAAAAAAAGCCACAACTATTTTAAAGCGGTAAAGGTTTTCTCTTTATGGACAGCTGACTACTGAATAAAAACAAAATTCCATAAACAGGCATCTAGAAATACAAACCTTATATTCTTTCTCTTTGTGAAAGTGATGGAGTAACACGAATTATTGGCCTGCTCAAAAATATAACATATTGTTTTTCAAACTGCGTGTTTGTTCAATGTAAATGATTAGGAAATAAACCTGTTTCTTCTTGCCTCAGCCTTCGAGATGAACTTGCCTTAAGTTTTTTTTCTAAAATCTTATATAAGGGCCTCTTTGCATGGAGCGAGTTGTCTCGGCAAGCCGAGATATCTCGGCATGCCGAGTTTTCCGGTTCTATTGTATTTTGCCTTTTCGTTAACATGTAGGCGGGCTATCCCGGCTTGCCGAGTTTCCCGTCTCGATCGGCGAGCTGGGATACCCGGCAAGCCGAGATAACTTTTTGTTTGTTTAGTACATGTAAAGACTTTGTAGCCGAGATATCTCGGCCAGGCGGGACGAGATTTGACAAGATCATATTACGCGTTGTTGACAAACGTGACTTAGTCACCGGGTGAAGGCATGAAATACAATCCACGTTGAAATTGTCTCGGCCATGCAAATGCCAAGTTATTATCGTCCCACCAATCGCCCCATGTAACAGAATCCGGAATTCAGCAAAATTTGATTGTTGGAATCCGGAATCCACAATTGTGGAATCCGGAATCCAGATTTGATTTGGAAAGTGCTTAGAATCCGGAATCCAGTGATTTAGGCGTATCTTGGAATCAGGAATACAAAAGAGTGGAATCCGGAATCCAGGGGATCGGAATCCGAAATCCAGAGGGTCGGAATCCGGAATCCAGAACCTCTGTGGATTTTGTTACATGGGGCGACAGCAAGGCTTGCCGAGACAAGCTACATGTAAAGAGGCCCTGTATCTCTCTGGAGATAAAAACAGGTCATTTAAAACAGTTCCTTTTTTACAGCTCACTAACTACTCACAAATATAGAAAGGACGTTTAGAAATAAGAGTTTCATATTCTCATACTGAAAATCTTTCATATTTCATTATTTGTTGCCCTTTTACTTTTGAAAGCCCTTTTCAAACTTTGAAGTAACTCTATATATCTTCTTCAACCATTAGTTTAACATCTTAAAGTGCATTCATATACGTTGAAAAAAGACCTAATCTAACCTTACATGGAAGTATATATTTTAAAACTCAATTGCAAAGGCCTTATAAGATGACAAAACCAAATATCATAATAATACTTTGTTATTCCTTCATAAAAAAAACTGCTAAAGTTCTTGATTTTGTGGTGATTTCTAACACTGACCAGTATTTTCTACAAAAAAAAAAAATCATTTTGCGCGCCGGAAATTATTTTTGGTTATTGTTTTCTATAGTTCGGTATTGACGCCATTTTTTGCAAACAGACACTCACAAAATAAAAAGTTAAGTCAATTACTATGGATCTATACATCTTTGTTCAAATACTAAAAGAATTTAATATCTTTTTGGGAAAATCTTTAATCTTTTATGCAGTAAGAAATTTAATGAAATCGACGGATCCGAGTTTGCAGTTTTTAAATCCAGCAGTGTTTGTGTTTTTTTCTTTAAAAAAAATAGAACAATTTCTGCCTCAAATTAAAATATCATCTTCTTATTGCTGGTTGTGTTTCTTGAGTTATACATTGATGTAAGTTTCCTAGCAAACAAAGATTGTATAGTCTAAACGTTTGCCGCATCTATTTTTCACTTGTTTTGTTATAGCATTTCATTCTTTGAGTACAGTAACTTTTTTATATGTTAAACTCATATAATTCTCAAAATATTTCGTTAGCCTTAGTTTTCTTTTAAGTTTGTTGTAGATAAAAAAATATGAAAACCTTTAAGACTAGAATAATTTTTAGGAAAATATTTTACTTGTGAATAAAAAGGGCGTTATGTTCCAAAATTTGAGTTTTTCTGATAGTATTGTAAGACTTTTAATAAAACTAAAAAAATGCGATGTTACCTGAGAATAGCACTACTAGCATATTTTCTTCTCTTTCAAACCCCGCGGAAATCATAAGATTTGCCAAAAACATTGGTTGCATTTGTACCGACAAATGTGATATTTGTTTCACCTCGTGAAGTTAATTAAACTTCAAAAATCGGCGAATCTACAACAATTTAGCAACATAGGTATTGCATGACATTTCATAATTAAAACACACACACGTCTTTTATTAAATTTTGTGACAAGAAAATTCTTAATCTTCACGATTAACCAGGTATAAACAGACGAGCCCTTCGGCAAAGGAGAATATGATTAATACTAAATTTTAAAAAGTCATGCAATGAAATTGGTAATTCTTCGCCTAAAGCTTTTCCAAGGTAAAAAGTTATTTTAGAATACTCTTTTCTTTACGTGGATTCTTGGTTGTGCTCTTCGAGGGGAACAAAATCAGCGAGAAAAATTAAAAAATCTAGAAGCTGTATCTTTGCGGATTTTCATCGTTCGTTTTTACTTGGCAGAAATATGTTTTTGATACCATTCTTTTAAAAAATCTAAAAAAAAACTAATTTCATGTCATTTTTTCGGTAGTTTCAAGGAATTTGTACATGCCAGGTGAGATTTAAATGACTGCGGCCAATTCATCTGCCGAAAGAGACTACATGAATTTTTAATTTGTCCTTAATCTTTTGAGGATATGAAGTTGGTCTAGCCTTTATATTTGACAGAAGAAATTCATTACTATTGCAAACTTTCTTCCATTTTAAGAATGCGCGTTAGATAATATAGCGCCTCAAGGGCTGAAATTGCTTCTATCCAACAGGCGTGCGTAGAAAATTGTTTTATTAAATTTCATTACATTTTAAAAACTTAAAAATTGTAAGGAAAATTAGCTTCCCGTAAAATGTTCCATAAAAGGACCATAATGAATATGAGTTGATAACCGAGGTTGAATCAGCCAATCAGAACACGCAGAAATGAAATATCAAAGGTTGAAAATTTAAGATTCTATATTTATTTATTTCTAACTTAGTTGTGGTTCCTTTCTTCGCCAAAATGTGTATTTATTTGTATGATTCCTTGTATAAAGGTTCTAAGGCAGAAGGACACACTCAAATGAAGAAAAAATTGGGTCCCAGGGATCATCCACGTTCGATAACTCTATACCCCGTAACTTGCTATGTTGAGTCCCAGTAGTAGACAGATTTAGCACCACGTTAACGTGAAACGTTGGCGGTTGCGCTTTGCCCTTTTTACGTGAAAGCAACGGGTAACGGTAAGTTTAACCGCACAAACGTGAAAAATGGCGGGAAAATCGTCGTCACGGGGTCACTTTAGCTGTTCACGTTTCACGTAAACGTGGTGCTAAATCTCTCTAGCTAGTAACTAGTAACCAGGAGACGTGGGTTCGAGTCCCAGTCGGGGCATTTTAAACAATTTTTTCGGATGAGTGTGTTGGAAGGAGAAAAAGAGAGAAAGAGAAAAAAAGATTCTATATTTATTTCTGAGTTGTGGTTCCCTTCCTCAACGAAATGTGTTTTTTTTGGAAAATTTAAGAAGTTAAATTAGCGTGGTTTTTTCATTGTATTGAAGTTAAGGTTCTTAACATTCAAAATACACTCCGTTCCCGATTACTCGAGCTCTCGACGGGATATGAAATGATATACAAAAGATTGGTGGCACATGCATATTAGCATCAAGTACTTGTACCATTAATACGAACAGCAATGGACAGCTGTTTAGATGTAATAGTAGCCTACGTAGCGGCTCTTGGGAGGACTGGGGCAGACTCTCACCTAGTTCCTCAAGAGCCCAAGTCCCAGTCCCCCCAAGAGCCGCTACGCAGGCTAGTGTAATAGCTGCCTGGGCTGGCTTTTTTCTTTTTTTTTACCCCTCGAGCAAAGTTGCCAAAAAGGCCTGAATGATGTCTACGGAGACTGGTGACAAGCTCAGGTCTTATGACGTAGCCAGTGGTTCCAAAGCGGCGTTGTTTTGTCTCTTTCTTCACTTTCTTGGACCTTGCGATCATTTCGATGAAAGAATGCCGAACATTTTGGCCTCTGGCTGAGAAGTAATTTTCATCTCTCGTCTTTTTCTTCTTGTCCCTCATAACAGTCAAACGTTTGGAACCAATGGCCACGTCATATCCGGTGAAATCTGAGCTTTTAACCGAGCGAAAAGGAAGACACAACAAAGCACAGAATTTTAACTTTCAAACAGTTGACACACTTGAGCCTTTACACAGGGACGCCTCGGTAAGTTCAAGTTTTAAAAGGTAGTGGAGGAACCGACTGCCAACACACGGTAAGTAAGGGGTGGACCATTTGATTTTTGAGGGGGGTGGGTTATTTTGAAAAAAAACAATTCCTGCAAGCTTCATTTTGAAGAAAAAAATTGCATGCAAAGCAAAAAAAAAAAAAAAAATCCTATATTGCAATAGAAGGGTCAAAAGTCAAATGGTCGGCCCCTAAGTTTGGAACGAGCATTTTGTTGAAGATGTTTTTCATTAAATTATTTGGGGCGAATTTTTCGCGTGAAGTAGTTCACGAGGTGCAGAAAGCGCCCCACCCCTCAAAAAAAAATCGTTTGGGGGCGGTTTATCAATTATATCCCTGATGTGAAATTGAAGTTTTACAAAGAATGTATAGCTCATTAACCGTTGGACCTCTCAATTAATTCAAAGATGATTTTTTCAATCCAAGGATTTTCAAGGTTCGTAAAAGCCCTTTCCGATGAGACAATTATATTCCGCATATATAGGGCAAGCCGTTTGTACAAATAATCTGAAGTTCTCTCTTCTTCTCACATGGTCGAGTTTAGGAAATTTAGCAGCTCCTTTCTGTTTTTATCACGCTGGGGAAAGAAAACACATCGACATAAACTTTTATGATATGACCTCGACCACCGAGTTTTAAATTGTCTAAGTCTAGTCACACATGCGTTGTAATTACCCACTGGTTTGGCGCCAGTCTACTACACAGGACTATTAAGTTGGAATCTAGACATACTTAAACTGGGGGTCTTTAAATAACTGAGAAGGTGCTGAAACATCATCTATTTAAAGGTAAATTATTATACGGCTAGATAGTTTCCTACAATCTGATTGGCTGCTGGGAGGGCGAAATTTCCCTGTAATGACCGGTCATTATGACATTTCATTTAGGATTGTCATTGTGATGAGATTGTAATTTGACTACTACGCATACTATTTATTGAATAGCGTTAAGGAGGGGAGTTTTGCATCGCTCGGAGTTCCATCATTAACACTTTCGATTGTTAGGGTTAATGGTTTTTCATCCTTCGGAGTACAAATAATGATTTGGGTAAAGATTATTTTTGTTTGTTGCTCTTTTACTGTTTGGCTAATCAAGCTAGAGCATGCACATGCAGTAGTGACAATACAACTTCAGCAAGAAAAAAATCTCAGACCACTACACCGTCGCTAATCTCTAGTCCCTATGATGTGAAGTAGATACGAATGTTTGAGTTTTCCTGGACAGAACAGTATAGCGTTTAAGGGTAGCTCCTAGCGGAACCTGACACTCAATTTTTCCCATCTTGTAAGGATGGAAGGGTGAATGTCTGAAACGTTTGTGGAAAAGAAGGTCATACAAATGCTCAACTCGCGCCAGAGACGGGACCGGAATCAGATACTTTGTACTGTAGTTAAAAGGTAAAGGACTTACTAACTGCGCAAAGAAAGCGATTCTATAACATCACCAAATTGTTAAACCAACGCGTCTGCTCGGATAAAGATATAGGCCTTGTCCCTCTTGACCCTCCAAAGGAAGAATAGAACCCACGTGCACTTATCACAATGATTAGGGTAGTAATCCCCATGTTGTGCACTGTCCGTTTCTATGAGTTACTACAATATTTTAACATACTTGAGGCCCTGTAGCAGGCTATCTAAGATCTTTTGGAGCCTGTATACTGTAATATTGTATCCTCACTCATGTGCTGTTTGTTTCTCGTGGTGGCCGAGCTTAAGCACCTTGTCCGAACCCTGAAGGCTATATCGGTGGGGGTCCAACTTCTGGTATGTATCAACCATGCCGAGCAGGGTTCAGAGCTAGAAAACGGACAAAACAGCACCTGGCCATCAGGGTAGGGGGTCATGCATGGGGCTAACTACCCCATCTCGTAAAAAATACCAGTTACAGAAACTGCTACCAGCCATATGTCCCACCAGAGATGAAGTTGATAAGTAATAATATTGTATCAGTGCTGATAACTTGCTAGTACTTCTAGATGTTTATTATTTTATTTTTAATAATAATGATAAAAATTCTGTAGTTCCTGTAGGCTTTAATACTGGGTTTTAGGTCCAGCCCAGTGCCAATCAATGCTGGCTGCAAGTACTTCTTAGCATAATGCATACTAGACAAAACTTATGATTTTATTTTTTTGTGATTGTTTAATAACATCATTGCTATAATTAATCAATAATCTATCAATTACAGTACTGTACCTCTTTGTCTTTACTTGACTTTTTCACTTTTAACTTCATTTTCTTTCCTGAGATAGAACTTCTTGAATCTGCCTTTTCCTTCATGAACTAAAAAAAAAGAAGCCACTGTACTATGTCTGAAAAACAACTATTTGTACCAAATTATGTATTGGTATAAAAATTCCATGACTTTCCATGACTTTTTTGAAACATAATTTTCAATGACTTTTCAGGTTTTAAAAATTAACTAAAAATAGTACATGGAAAAAAATGTCTAAAAACAGCTTTACTAAATTTCAAAGCTGCATAATTTTATGAGTGTTACAAGGACCTTGATTGACTGTCTGCGTTTTAATTGTCTTTAAAGATCCTATGCACGCATATGAAAAATTATAGCAAAAGACGTCAAGATCGACGTTTTCAAAATCAAATTATTAACAGTGCAACACAGTAAACTAGTCACCTACAAAAACCCCTGACTTTTAATGACTTTTTGCAA
>JAOEHV020040269.1:0-17503 GCA_025447995.2 Isaurus tuberculatus | reverse complement strand
GTGAGATCTCTTGCATATTAATGAAGTGTCAAAACGCTTGTACCCGCGTATAGGCTGCAACCCTAATTTCGGTCCTATTTTTCTGGGAAAAAAATGCAGCCTATCTGCGGGTAAATACGGTAATCTTAATCAAACAACATTGTTTAGGCTTTTGGGGCTGCTAGTTATGGTTAAAAACAAAAAAAACTAACAAATTTACTCATAAAACATTGTCACTCACCGCTGTGCTCAAGTAAACAATTTTTGAAAACAACTAAGCATTCCTAAACTTTGCTGGTGACTGGTGACTAGCCAGGATGTAAAAGGCACTTCTATTGTATAGTAGTATTGTAGTGTATTACCCTGTGTATTATTGTTGAAATTCAGCCAGTTACACTCTTGGTTATATAAGACCAATCCCTACTAAAACCGTGTGTTGATATATTCCTTTCTTGCACAGTAAATTCTTTGGAAGTATACCATTTCACAATTATTATAGTGTTATTATAGGTGGCATGGTTGGTGCAGTTAGTAAGATCTATGCCTTTCAACACAAGGTCCCAGTTTCGATTCCTCAGCTCTGTTGAAATTTGAACATTTGTGTGACCTTCTTTTCTGCCAAAGCTTACTTAGCTTTCCATCCTTACGAGGTCGGTAAATGAGTACCAGCTTTGGCTGGTAGCTAACCTGCGATGGATTAGTGTCCCATCCAGGGGGAGTCATGGAGTCTCAACCACTTACACTACAGAAACTGGAGAAAAGCACTGGCTCCAATTGGTCACTAGGCGCATAACAGGATTTAGCTATATAGTTATTATAACACACAAGAATCAATCGTTGCAAAGTTCTTCTTTCATTTTGCCAATCTGCTATGTGATCATCAAGAAATGGATAAGATTTTAGCGAGGCAAAAGGGAAAAGATGCGCATACAGCAGTGAAGACTACAGCAGGAGATAGGGTTACAAACTATGAAAGTAGAGCCTTACATGAGGATCATGGCCTTTTGTTTTGTTCGACATGCAATGTCATTCTGGACCATTCCAGAATTTCACAATTAGAAAACTCGAATTCGGGAACTTTTACCCCAAATTTCACCCCTAGAAAACCCACGAAATCCCAACAAAATGGCCAAATTTCCCACAAATTTGACCCTGAAAACCTGCGAGATTTTCCTTTTTTTCCACAAAATACCAGCAGCCCTGTTATTTACATGCACAATCAAGTTGACCTACTAACACTTTCATTGAACTTCATTTTGATGTTTATGATAAATATGTCCTACTGTTTCTATTATCTCTGTCAATCCCATTTTTTCTGAATGTTTAATCAGCAAAGCTAAATTTGAATATATATGTTGAATACACATACAGTTACTGTCCAAACAATGGGCATCAATTTTTCAGCTAACAAACCTCCTTAAATTATTTTTGGACATATGGTGTAAAATAAACACATTTTGTCCCACATTTTCATTAACATCATCAACATATAGGATTTTTTTAAGAAATCTTCTAACCCCTCAGAATTGCGGTCGTTTAGCTAACGGGATGTTTCGCTAACTGACCAAAGACTTTAGGTCGTTAGCGAAACATCCCATTAGCGGAAAGACCGGTTACCAAACTGGTGTGAATCTGTTTTGTATACAGAAGGATAAAGCATGAAACTTCTATAATAAACCTTCTTTCAAAAAGAAAAACTAGTTTTATATTAAAATGGAAACCATTGTAAGAAGTAAAACCTTAGGCCTTCGGATCTGTTTATACAGAAATTTATCTGTGCCACAGTCCAGGTATTTCGAGTACTTTGCAATATGATATATTAACGTTACATTAAATTATCTCACCGTTTATCTGTATTTCTCACATTTACACTTTCTAAACCAACTCTTTTCCATACTGTATCATCACTTGCCACTCGGTACAAACTACGATTCACACACGCTACAGCCAGTAGGCTTCGTATGTCAAGATAAAACAAGATGGCGAATAAAACATCATCTGGTAAACTGTCCAAAGTTAACCATCTGCTGCTTCGAGCTGACATGGGGAGCACTCAAAAACTGGCGCAACGCGAAACTTGACGTCTTGATATAACTTGCTTGTAAATATTTCATACTAAACGGTTATAAAAAAACTGTATGTTGAAAGGAAGGATGGCAAAACACATCAACACAGCAATATTTACGCTACGCTTCTGTCGTATTACAAATGCAATCTTTCTGACGTCACTGAGTTCTTGTCGTGTCCAGGCCGGCCCAACCTCGTACTCAGGGCCCTTTACTTTCTAGCCTGATTAAGGGGCCCTAGGTACGAGATTGATCCAGGCCTTGGCGGTTTCTTTTCCTTTTTTCTTATTTTATATATATTTCATACAAAACACCAGACAAAACATTAGTCAGGCTACGCGCAGCGGCCCGACTTTAGTTTTACCTTTTTGCCAATCTATCTGTCACGTCGCGTTTGGTCAATTATTTAGTGTAAGACCTCACGAATTTTCCTAAAAATGCACAGGAAGCCCAAAAGTCACATGTTCAATCATTCTATTAGCCTTGTATTGTAGCCCGACTACACGCTCTTAGCGCGTCTTGTTTTTTGACAACAATACAATGCGTTCCCTTATAAATTTATGTAAGAAGAAGCACTAAATTAACCTTTTCAATACCTCTGTCCCTTGGGTTTGCACCTGATCAATCAATCAATCAATAACTTTATTAACGTGTCGAAGGTTATCGTTCACGTAGAAGTAAACTAATTTAGGACACCTAGTTCATGAAATAAAATATATATAAAAGCGAATAAAAGTTTGAAATAAGTAAGTATACCTTCCCATAATCCCATCTAAAAGAAAAACAATCTTAAAAATGTATTTGCACTACCTAAAGTATGTCAAATTTAAAAGTTAAATTACACCCGCCCTTCCTCCCCATCCTAGTTATATAATATATTAGTTTAAATATATTTCAAAATTTTCCCATTATCACCCCAATTAATATAACCCTTATTTCTAAAATTCACTTATATAAATACTTATTAAATGCTGCATAGTACACAATTCTTACAAAAACTGATTGAACTAAAATTAATATGACAAAACAAAAATCACAAAAATAAGCCAAATCGTTGGAAAGTAAATAACCAAAACCACTGCTTTGTGTCTAACATGAAGTGTAGTCTGAAAACAACCTCGTACCCAGGCTCATTTCACTGACGTAAAAAATCACTTTACCACTACGTCAGTGAAATGACCCTGGGTACGAGGTTGCTCTGAAAATAGTAACTCAGTCACATGCTTTTTCTCTCGCGTTAAGTGCGATAACCGAGGGACGCAAACAAAGGAAAAGGCGGGTATAATCATGTTTCGTTGAATTAAATGCAATTTAAATGAACCTAAAATATCCGCAGCATTATCATACCCTTGGGTATTCTAGTTTTATACATATTTCATACAAAACACCAGACAAATTTTGCTTTTCAGTTTTATGAGGGTATTTAAGATTTCAAACTTTTTATTAACTTTTTGAAGTAAGACAAAACTATCTTTGTCTGTTGTTACAAAACTCAATATTAGAACAAACGGCGAAAAACTAAAACAACTAATATGGGCCACTAATACACTCTTTTTTTTATAATAACCTTTTTTATAAGAAAGTCAGGCTTAAGAACACGCTAAGAACATACCTGAGGCTGAGGAGAGATGAAGAACATTTTTTTGGATATTGCGACTTGTTGATGTTGTTTATTTAATAATAATAATAATAATAATAATAATAATAATAATAGAACATTTATATAGCGCTTATCCAATACTGCTCTTCAGTTCACAACTGAGATAGTCCGCTAGAGCGGCTCACATATATTATCAACAAGAAATGCCCTCAGGAGAAGAAACAGACCACAACACCGGGATCACTACCCTACTCTTATCGACAAGTGCGTGGGTTCTTTTAAGTCCCCCGATAGATGGTCGAGAGACTGGATCTACGGTTTAACGTCCTTATCCGAGAAGACGCGAAGGTCTAACCATTTGCAGATGTTGGAGCAAAGGCAGCACCTTCTCCTCAAGTATTTTAAGACCCTGAGTGAGGGTCCGGCCGGGAATCGAACCCCGGCCTCCCACACAGCAGACTGGCACCTTACCACTGACTAGGCTAACCAGGCGCTTATTTAATGTTCATTATTCTGCATGTACAATTTAAGCGTTTGAACAGACAATGACTCGGTTCTGTTTTACAAACTCTGAACAGTACTAGCACAGTGAATTATAAAATTTCTAGTACTGAACAAAACAAATCATAATTCTATAAAACCCTGGATTTTAAGGGCAAGGAATGATGAGTAGAACAAAGTGTTTTCATGTTCTAATTTGTAAATGAAGATTAAGAAATAGTACATTGCATTATATTTAAGAACATTTGAGGCTAAATTCCCCAAAATAATTATGAACATTCAGCCTTATAAAAAAAGAGTGTACGGGCACTTAGGCTACATTGGCAGCTCACTTTCCTTTACGGTAAATTTAAGGGGTAATGCCCGCTACCAACGTCACCTTAGTGCCCATATTAGAGACTGCAAGTTTTTATACTTGTACGTATGTAGTACGTGACTTGTAATTATTACCTAAGCCACATTCCACAAGCGTTACGCTTTCACTTTTTCTAATCATCTTGTGAGGAAACATATAAAACGTGCCTGTTAGTTATGCCATGCTGACGAGGCCTAATTTCGCCATGCTAATAAGATCTAGTCGAGGCAGCTAGCCTCTCAGTGGGTAAGCCCTGACGTTTCTCTAACCCTGAAAAGGCTGTCGGTGAGTTTAGCCTAGCTAATTGAAAATCTAGCCGAGGCAGCTAACCCGTCAGCGGTAAACCCCGACGTTCTATTACACCAAAACATCTAACGACAAGTTATGCCGTGCTAATAAGAACTAGCCGAGGCAAATAACCCGTCAATGGATAAACCTTGACAGATCTACTAAGCAGAAACCGGCAATTAAACGTGGCTACAAACATGAAAAAACGAATATGCAACACTTGGTAGCTCATTTTTATTTATTGTAGACTTAAGGGGTAATACCCGCTACCAATGTTGCCTTAGTACTCATATTAGTGGCTGCAAACTTTGATACTAGTACTGATGTTCTACCTGATTTGTAATTAAAAGCCTTTTCCTTAGTGTTTTTTTTCAAAAAATTGTAAGTTGCTGTCTTCTAAGCAAAAATTTGTTTTGTCAGTACGTAAGATGACATGATGGCTCACTAGTAAGGCGCGGAAATTTAATTAAGCAACTTTCTTTATATTTGCAGCTAATCAAAACAGGTCTTTGGCGACAGGTTTT
Source organism: Isaurus tuberculatus (assembly GCA_025447995.2). Taxonomy (NCBI): domain Eukaryota; kingdom Metazoa; phylum Cnidaria; class Anthozoa; order Zoantharia; family Zoanthidae; genus Isaurus; species Isaurus tuberculatus. The sequence goes on along the minus strand of JAOEHV020040269.1, from coordinate 12,190 downwards.
ATTGATCTAATATGCTTTGATGATCATTTTCCATCGTAGACTTTATTTTTTTATTCATTACTTTTATAATGGAGTGGACTTTTGCAGACCTTTACGGCCGTTGGTGGGGGGATGCGTGCGCACCCCCACCCCCCTCCCCTGCATACGGGCCTGGCTTGTAATGATTTCAGAATAAAAGTTGCTCACAAAACTTGCACCTTAATTTGGTTCATTTTCTTTCAAAAACAATTCATCGGAAAAACTAGGACTAATGAATTTATCGTTAAAATATGTGAGAGTTCTTGGTGGTCCCCGATTGCAAGGATCAAAACTTAAGATATGATGTTCGTCGGAGTTCACTTCATCGAATGAACATCGCAATTAAGACGAGAAAGGGATGGAAGATCCGAAAGATTTAAAGGCGTGTTTCTTCCACTCAACTGATTTATATCGTTTGAAGGCAGTCCAACGTCCATTTTATCGAATCTTTAAGTTAAAAAAAGTGATACATTTATATTGCGCCTTTTCCATATGAATATGCTCAAAGGCGCATTACAATAATCAGTTTTCTCCAGCGGACCGAAAGAATATATAGGCGCATCTTGCAGCCGCTTTAATGCGGTCCGTGTATTGTGGTACTCATTTACCTACCTCGGAAGGATGGAAAGTTGAGTGAGCTTTAGCGGAAAAGAAAGTCAAAGAAATGTTGGGGCTGGGGATTGAACCCAAAACCTTAGGGTTGGGTGGTAGAGATCTTATCACTGCGCCAACCCCTCCGCCGTTCAGTTAGGAACAGATACAGTGACTTCAAGGAAGACCTCGTCCAATACAATGAAACTCTTATTTTTTTAATTTAAATTTACAGCTTTTTAAATTGTAAGATTTCAACAAAGCTTAAATGCTCTATTGGCGTAACCGAAACTCAACGTATAAGTAAGTTATTGAGTAAGCTCAAGGTTTAAGGCAGCTTTCTGCTACCAGTTTTTTCCACTAGAGATTGTGATCTCTCCAAAAGGTTCATTCTGCTCCATAACTATGACTCCTCTCTTCACCAGAACTATTATAAAAGAAGAAACTTAGTTTTTAATATTTATCATTATCGTTTTTATCACCATCATCATCATCATCATCATCATCATCATCATCAAAGTCACCATCATCATCATCATCATCAAAGTCACCATCATCATCATAATCACCATCATCATCAAAGTCACCATCATCATCATAATCATCATCATCATCAAAGTCACCATCATCATCATCATCATCAAAGTCATCATCATCATCATCAAAGTCACCATCATCATCATCAACAAAATCACCATGATATCGTAATTATCAACAACAGCATCATTTTAGCATAAATCCTAATTCCTTTTTGAGTGTGTATATTGGCGTTTTGATTAGCCAATTACAACGCAGAAAACGCTACAAAATTCAGTCACATGATGTATTCGAATATGATGAATGTAATCAGTTGTACAATTTTGTCTGAAATCACATTTGCGACCTTAAAGCAAACATCGGTGAAAACAAATGGTAAGAAAACAAATCCTAACCCAAAGCACTGTAAAACTTGCGAGCAGCTTCTCTTCGCGTAGTTGTTGATGGAACAACTTTGTGGAAGGCGACTTGAACACGTTTCCCCTTCGCTTTGCGAATCTTTCTGTAAAAGAAAGAACAAAACGGCAAATTATTATAAGTTTCTTGTAAATGTTCAAAACTTGCAAAAAGTGTTCATGAAACAAATTTTCCGAAGTGTGTTTGAAGTTAAGTTTGTCATATGTGATCAGAAGTTTCAAAACACAACACAATATTTTTAAAACTGTTTGTGAAATACTGCGAGAGGCTTCCGAATGGCCCTTTTGCTCTTGGTTTTTCAACGAATACGAACTACGAGGTTACGCTATCACTTTATGCCAGAATAACGATTCCGTGGTAAACAACATCAAAGACTGGGCTGAAAAGAACATGTTATCTAAAGCTTCAAGTCGAATATACATTATTAGGAACTGTAAAGCCTACGGGTACTTCCAAGAGCAACAATCAAAGCTAATGACTCGTTGATTCTTTCAATATTTACGTATCGGATACAGGTGTGTGGGGCCGCATTTTATCGCAAAGATCGTGAAAGAATTTATAGGTTTTTCAAAATAGGTGCTTCAGATTCGGATACAAAAAAAGAGAAATAACTATATCACAACTTATAAGTTAACACGATGATAAGCTGTTCGAACAAATAAGCTCGAAGGAACAACGCATCTCAAAAGAAACCGTACACATAATCTACGTACTGGAGAAATGCTTTGACGTCACGTTCAGCTCTTTCTTTTTCGCGACTCTCTTTGGCAAATTCACTGATATCTGAAAATACAAAAGTTGGACTTATTTCTGATATCCCTAAGGATAATATGCAAGTTATTGTGCAAACCAATCCACTAATACTATAAAGTAAAACTTTCCATCAATGAAAACTGCCTTTTCTTAAAATGAGCGATTTTCGTAAGTTAGCTTAACGAATCGAAAGTGTTACAGATTACGTAAGAAAATAAAAGTCGTATCTCCAAAGCATCATTCTTGAATTATGGAAGAAAAGGGCGCTCAAGATGTTAACATATAGTATTGATTTCTGAACAGACTTAAACTATATATGTGCTGAAAATAAATAGCAAAACAGTTACTGTTCATCAGCAGGATACCTAAATTGTGTGCAATGCAACAATTGGTTTCGGCTCTATTAAATCCTGTACAATTACCTAAATTATCTTATATCACATGCATAGATAAGATTTCTAAAGGAAGACTTGTAGGTATTTTTTTAGTCGACATTTAAAACCTTAAGGGAATTCTACTTGTAGATGTCAGTTTTACTTGTTGTGGCTATATGTTACCCAATACCATCTCCTCACCACAACGTTGGGCCAGGTAGGTCTTACCTATATCAAGTTCTTGTGTCTCTGGTACAGGCGAAAGTTCTGATATTGGAGAAATAAGTCTAACGACAAAGCAAAAGAAACAATTACTTAAGCTAACCACCCTTCATCTGGTATTTTGAAATTGTTTTCTTTACCGTTATTTTTGTTCATTGGCTGAAACTGGGACTTTCGCAAAAGAGACACAATCTTCGAGTGCCATAGGGACGAGAAGATCAGTGATTCCCTAGAAATTGCGAATCTTTCATGATTTACATGCCTAAATTATGTCCTCCAACATCATAAACGTATGACATAAACGAAAATGACACAAACAAAAGAATTTTAAGTATCTTAACCTAGAGAAAAGACACAATTGTTTTTTCAATCTTGAATTCAGGAAAGCCAAACAAATTATCTCTCCCATAAACATAAAATCTAAAGGTTACCCAAAAATTGGGTATAACCCTACCTATTCCAACATACCCCTTCCCTAAACCTAATCTAAACCATTATCCTTTATACCCAGTAAAGGGTTAGCTGAGTAGTTTCTCAGAAACTGGAGTGATTCCTAAAGAATAGTATGTAATATCTACCCTACAGGTGATCCGTGCTCAAGGTCGTCACTTTCTCCGATAGCTTCTCCCATTATTACGTCGTCAACATCTAATGGCGGAGCGAATGAGAAAACGTTATCCATGGACCCTCATATACATCATATATTGTGTTCTACTTCATACCAAGACCTTCCTCGAGCAACCAGTCAAGGTCGCCTGCATGTGCTTTTCTTGAATGAAATAAAGCCTCCACAATCCTTCTGGAGCTGGACTTTGTATTTATTAGTTTTTCAAACAAACTTGTGAAGGTTAAGGCAAGTAAATCATACAGTAAATCTACGTTACCTTAAATTTTTTCCAGAATTCGAAGAAATGGGACGAGAAAATCAGTGATTCCAAGATTAACAAGTCATCCCTTGTGAGCAAACAGTGCGTTGTGTGTAAATTTCAGTGTGACCTGTGTGATGCAGGTTATGTCGGATATACATGCCGACACCTTCATCAACGCATTGAAGAACTTAAGAGCTCAGAGTTTGGCAAGCACGTCATGGGATACGGCATTGAACGAAATGATATTTCAAACTTTTTATAATTTTAAAACTTAAAAAAACAAACTGGACTGTCTTATTTATGAAATGCTTTTTATTAGAGAACTAAAACCATCTTTGAACAAACAGTGCGATTCCATTCGCGCTAAACTTTTTACTTAGACTTCACTTAATTATTAATTCCAGTTTTATTGTTTTTAAAATGCTATCATTGTTTTATTGTTTTAAACACTAGTATATATTTTAGACAATAGCTCTTATTGTTTCATTATTTAGAATTTCAGCATATTTTAACCGCCAAGTAATTTGCATACTTTTTTTACTTCACTTGAAAATGACCTCGGAGAGGTAGAAACGTCGTACTTTTTTATCGTTTGTTTATCATAGCAAAATTAATATCAAAAAAGTTATTGATTACTGAAGTTCAAAGAGATGGAAAGTGAAAAGCTGAAGAAACCAATCAGGAAAACAAACGAGAAAGATTGTATTAATTACCTGATCTGTTGCAAGTGTCGTCAATTTTTAGGACAGAGTCAACACTAAGTCTTAAAAATTCTGACGATTGTTCAATGATGCCTGACTCACGAAGACGGCGTTGTTCAATGTCATCTTCATCCTTTAGAGGAAAAAAATATTTGTTTTTAAGCGATTGACACTAACTGTTTACTAACTCACTCAGGCAGTCAATAACACTTTACCAATGATTCACTGACAAATATACTTATTCATTCAATCAAAGCAAATAATTGAATTGTACAAGAAATACGCTGACCTAAGCAATGTTCACTGACATACATGAAGCATTGTGAAGTCACAATTGAGTTTTCACTAATGAATGGCTTAATACTTGTTCTTACTTTGTAAAGTGATAGTGGCTTATCTTCTAAATAAAATGCGTTTCTTTGCCACAAGTCATGAAAAACAGACGAACAGTGCCCTGAAATGCGACAAAAGAAAAGCAGATTTGATGTTGTTTTGGTTGTTATCAAAATCAAAGTTACTACTAGTATTATTAAAAATGGTAATGATTGTTAAAGCAGGAAAACAAGTAGAAAAGTGAAAACTGATTGGATAAATGTATGGATAGATGGTTTTGATATAGGAAATGAATATGTGGGTGAACAGGATGAATGGATAGGTTGTTGGATGGATAAAATGATGAAATGAATGATTGGATGCTAGCTCTGTACTATGAAGTATACTTCCCTATCCTTCGACACTTAAGTAGGAATTAAAAAAAGTAAATTTATCGTATACAATAAATTCTGAATTCTGGAATAATTGCATTACATTTTCTTTTTTTTTGTTCAATACAATACAATACTTTATTGACAACTCCCCATAGGTGTTTTTCAGTGACAATGAAAATAAAAACGGTAATGAATTGAATCAACTATGTATATATACCTTAAAGCACTAAATAACTACAAGATTATTCTAAATTATAAAACGATAATGAAAATCTAAATATGTATATAAATATTTAAATACTTAACAGTGGTCGATACTCGGATACTTAGACCTCTCAACCTTATCAGCCAATGGCTTGCCATCCATTATTCTTTGAGCTAGTTTAAACCTCACGTAGAATATTAAAAAAAATTGAATTTGTAATAAACTGTTATTGAATTGATATACTAATAATAGTTTTCAACACGTCTTACCATATATCGCTGGTGTGCTCAACAACTCCTGGGCTGTGAGATCGGGTTTCCTGCACAGTTGGGGTTTTTTCTAAAGAGAAAGCCATGCAAGTAAGTCAATGCATTCGTCAAAAGAATGTTTAATCTAAATGCAGAGTTAAAGATTCTCATAGTAATTTTAACTAAAAAAAATATCTTAATGTAAAAGACCTTTAAACTGACTATTGATTTTTATTGCCTTGTAGAACAGAAATGATTGGTATTATTCATTCTAAGTTTTAAAGACGGAAATTTAGTACAAGTAACAGTCTGTTTTTCATTTTTTTGAACAATTTTCGTTGAACTTTAAGTTCATTTCAAGTTTTAGTACATTGTTTTTAGTGTAAAAAAAGATATGTTAATATTTTTCCCCTACCGTTTCAACATCATATCGCAAATCTCGTTGTGACGTGAGCCGTGTGTTGGAGTCGATCAATGGGCCTCTTGGTTTTCTCCTTCTTGTCCTCTTTGTTGGGCGTTGTGGAGCATCCTCGTTCACAATGGGCCTTAATCTGTCCCGTGGTGTTTGCTAAAATAAAAAATTTCTTCCATTCGTTAAAGTTTTTTTTAAAATTTTAGTATGCTGTTTTAGTGTAAAAAATTATATGTTATAGCAGTTTATCTTTAGAATAGATACGCTTACGCTCAGATAAAAAATAAAAGAATAAATGGGAATTAAGAAACTAAACTAAACAAAAAAGAAAAAACTTGCACTAATTTTACCATAACCAGTATTAGATAAAAAAAAATGTACAATAAATTGTACATCATTCAAACATCCAAACTAAGTTTCATTTCTCTCATATAGTTCAGGTACCAATGCCAGTTCGATAATAAAACAGCAGGGCAGTATAACCCACCTCTAAAGGCCTCAGGGCTGGTTTTATGTCAGAGCTTGTTGCTAAGAGAAATAAAATATAGCAGTTTAGTAAATGCACATAGGATGTTACACTTTTCCAGTACATTATTTGGTTCTATCCTTCATTTTTCGTCACTACCCTTTCTCGCTATATGTCATAAATATAAGCAATATCCCTCTACTTTATCAAAACAGGTGACGTTCAGTTTTAAACAAACTGCTTCTAGATATTCTTGTTTATTACAGCATTGAGAGGTTAATTGGCAAAATTTGACTGACGTCATATATTGATTTAGATTTTTCAGTAAAAACGTGATACCCTTTCTTATCAAAGCACTGGTTTCAGACTCACCCCAGGACGTATAACGACCTTCATTAGTAGATGAATATATCAAGTACTAAAAATATTGTTGACTTTTCTGAATAATTACCATTAAAATTCTAGCCTAGTAAGAATGCTCTAAAGAAATATGCCGACTTTGGTGTGACCAGCTTGTACATATATCAAATTTGGCATTATATGCGTTATTGCAAAAGTTCAGTTTTTGACGACTGTTTACGATGATCAAATAGATTTGTATGCAAAAGAAAATAACTGATTTTAACACATTCCAGGTAAAGAAATTTTAAAAATCATTCGAGATGAAATAAATTATGAATTATTCTGCCCCGTCCCTACCCCCATAGCCTTATACTCAACCCTCTCCCACCTGGTGAGAGGAATTCCAACAGACCAGTGTCAGGGTTGATCAAAACAACGTCTGAATCGTCACAAGTACTAATTTCTCCGAGCTGTCTGTCACCCTGGACCGGTAAAATTCCTTGGTCGCTACTGAGAAGAAAAACTTTGTTAGCTAGTCTTAGATATAGTTTCATAAAATACCAACCTGCATTTTTACTTAATAGTATAAGCTTGATTCTAGATATTTTAGCTATAATTGTTACAGTATCGTTAAATAAAGAATGTTAGATTTTGCGACTTCTACAAAAAAGCCCAGAAAAAAATCAGACCATAGCACTGACTTGCATTGACACTCGCGATGGTCTGTCATTAATCGCTTTCCAAAATCTATGTTAAACAGAACCTTTGTTTAAGCTTTAATAGGATTTATAGTCAACTGCTTGTAAGGAAAGGCCTAAATAACTGTTAGTTTAAAAATATTTTTTACTGTTCCATCATTTTCATGTCAAGCAGATCTTCTGAGGGCACTTAACCCAATGCTACTAATTCAGTTTTTTATTGAACAATCCTTCCACCTGCTTTCCTCAGAAATGAGAGCTTGCTTGAAGGTTATGCAATGATTGTCATCACCATCGTCATCTTAATCCACTACTTGTAACAGAATTTGCTAAATTGTTAGCTCGGACATGTTTTCTTACATTTCTGGAAAAGCTTCTTGGGGTACAAGAAAATCCACGTCAAAGTCATTTACATGCGGAGGCTGCAACAACACACAAATGTAATTGTAAAAATAAGGTTTTTAACATCTACAATCAATGAATTTTGTTATTTCCTTGCAAGCCATGTCGTTATTTTAAATTTCATTTACTTTTATCGAATAATCTTCCTAGACTACAAGAAGACTGTGAAGACAATTTAGTTACAGATCACTATGCTGATATGACCTAACCCTACTCAAGTCCATACATGTACACATATTTTTCTTGTATTAATTACTTGTATTTACTTGTATTAATAAGCAGATCTCACAAGGCAAAACTGTATAATAAGTTGGATCATTCATTTGAGTTCTTTTATGTCATCTTGACCTCAGTTTATATTTAACAGTTTTTGTTGGCAATCAGTGTCCATTGTTTTACATCTCTTTTGTTACATATTTCATTTGTCCAGTCTTTGTTTGCAGTTCTTAAAAATGAATCGCAACCACGCTTTCTGTCTCTCTCATTTGTGCGGTCCCTGCTCTGATCAAGGCCGTGAGCGGAAGTCGGGATTGTAGTTAAAAACCAGCTACTCTATGGAAATCACAATCAAGGCTAGAGTAGGGACATCAGAGTTATTCCCCCATTACTACAAAATAAAACCTTTGTTACACAGAGATTTTATCAATGTTCATTAACTGGTTGTAATGTTGTCATAAACTGGCCATATTTAATTTGTAGTTTTTTGTACTTCTTTGTTGTCCACTACTGTAGACTTATTCTCAAGATTTTGGATGGTTTTTCTGAATTGTAGCAGAAACTCCTCAGTTGAGGTAGTTCGATTGTATATTTTTATAATAATCCATTGAATAAATGAACAAAATTCTGAACAAATCTTGAAACAGCAATATACACATTACCAAATCATAATCAACGGTTTTGTTAAAATCCTCATCTTCTCGCATTGTTATGTCTTCTTTACGTGCTTGGTTTTTCTGGTGCGGGGAACCAGAAGAGCCATTCTGTAAAATTAAAAAGTTAAGGTATGCTTGTCCATAATATTATGATAAAGTTCTCTCCAACTTTACTTACTTCTTCCTTTAGCTCTTCCCGACACCTTCCCCACTTCTTGTTCCAAAGGTCGGTAGAGTTAGGAAACTATTTATGGGGTTGGAGGTGGGGATTCATGTATGTTAAAATATATAAGACTATGTTCATGCCTTTTGACCAAGGGAGGGATGGAAGGGAAGGGTATGGGTGTAGGTACTGAAGATGCGAGGGATTAAAAAACAACCCTTATTATAATAAAAGCTTATTACCTCTTGTAGATATACTGCTGGTATTTGCATCAACTCAGGCCAGTCCATGTCGATAAGAAACCGCTCTGTTGGTTCAGGATGTGTAATAGCTCCCTTCCTAAAAGAAGAAAACCAAACACAAAGTAACAACAACACGCCCCATGCAGTATGTGAGCATAAATCGGTTTTTCAGAATCTATCTTTACAAAATACAAAAAGCCAACAGACTTGTCAACTTTTCCAGTTTTTCTTCAAACAACATTTTGACCTTTCTTTGGTTAAAAAGTGATTAAAGTTCTGATAACTTATTATAACAATGGATCTTAAAATTTAAAATCAAAACTAAAAGTTCCAATAGAATGCACAATAAAATTAAAGATATTGTTGGCAAGTTTGCTATGCGTATTTCCCTAAAGACTAACGTAACATATGTAACATGCCGTAAATACTATGTATTGACAAAATAATAAAGAAACCAACAATTTAATTCAAATAAATTAAACCAACTACTTTAAAATTCCTAATAGGCAAGTAAGCTCAGTTAAAAGTAATGAAGGCTTTACAGATTTTTAGGGAATAGCTAAGTCAAACTGAAAAAAACTAAATTTTAAATTTTGAAAAAAACACTGTGCTTAAGTAATAACCAACTAACTTTGCTTGATGATGAGGAAGATCAATGTTCACTTGTGACTTGAGTTTTAAGACATTTTTCGCCTTTCGTGCATCCTCTGTTAAAACACAAAGATTGGCTCTTAGCTCCAGACTCGTTTTAAGCGAGTTTTACGAACGAATTGAACAGCTTGAAATACTGAGCGATTAATGCCTTAATACAAATACAGTAGCACGAGTAGTGTTGGCCTTACTTTTTTGACATGTCAGATAGCACAAACGTACTAGTCAATAACTTGCAGCCACTAATATGGGAACTATGGTCACGTTGGTATATAGCGGGTATTACCCCTTAAATCTACCACAAATAAAAATTGAGCCTGATGTTAGCAGCCATGGACAGCTGTATCGGTTTGGTAGAACGTCAGGGCTTACCCACTGACGGGTTTAATAGCTGCCTCAGCCAGGTCTTATTACAGTGCGTAGCTGGGCAAAATTTTTTTTTGGGGGGGGGGGGCAAAACTTGGCCGAGCGAGCGCTGAAGACGCGAGCGAAATCTAAGGAGTACCGGGGAATAATTCTCGGAAATTTTTTGAAATTTTCATTCCTAAAATACCTGAAAATGCACCAAATTTTAAAAAATTAGCACATATATATTCCACCTATGCAAGGCAATTTTTTTTTCAACTAAGAACTTGGCTTTGAACGCGGATCACACAGATAACACGAAGAGATTATAAACCACAAAGCTCAACCACAAGGAAATTCGCCTCATTCAACAGGGTTTTATTATCAACTAAACCGTTTCCATCTTAACTGTCTTCGCAAACTGCTGAAAGTGAAGTGGTGTGACAAAGTGCCCGACACAGAGATTCTGGAGCAGACAGGATTACCCAGCATATTTACCATGCTCCGTAAATCCCAACTTCGCTGGTCTGAACATGTCATCAGGATGTCTGACGAACGACTCCCTAAGTGCCTTCTCTATGGAGAACTACTGACTGGAGCACGTTGTCGTGGAGGTCAGAAGAAACGCTTCAAGGACACACTTAAAGCTTCCATGAAGGACTTTGGGATAGATCACAGCTCATGGGAGAAACTTGCTCTTAATCGTTCAGCATGGCGCAGTGAAATCAATCAAAGAGCGGTAGCGTACGAGTATCAACGAATCGAGACGGCCAGAGCCAAGCGAGCAGCACGGAAGGCCCGCAGTATCAATCCTTCAGCACCGTCCCAAGCTCTTTTGCCCTGCCCTCTCTGTGCTAGAATGTTCCGGGCTCAGATTGGCCTCACCAGCCACCTTCGCACCCACCAAATTTCATAGGATGAACAATTAGTGGAGATGGTCATCTTTCAAATGAAAGGACGAACCATATTATCAACAGGACAGCTTAAAAGAGCGTTTGGTTGTTCTTATTCTAGTTTTCGTCATTCTTTCTATTCGCAGACAAACTCTCATTTTTATTTGCAACCCCAAATCTCTTTTTCAACACCAGTAAGACCAAAAAGTGTGGGGGCTGAAGCCCCTCTGGCCAGCCCCATTCCCTTTCGTGGTTCCTGAACTGTGTGGTCTGAATAGTTATTGAAATTTGGAACAGTAGCAATAACAGCAACGTCGTATAGAAAGGTATAGAAAGTGGGAAAATTAACGATACGTTAACAATATTTATAAAATTAGCAATAATTTTTCCCTGCAAAAAATGGAAAACTCATCTAGTAATACTTTTTCTTTTTTTTCATAATTAATTCGGCCCCTCCCCTAGCTACGGCCCTGTATTAGCACGGCCAAAATCACTGTCAGCTGTTTCGGCATTTTTGTGCCTCGTCAGCATTGCATCGCTAACAATCACGCTTGGGTTCTACTTGTTGTTAATTTATATGATATGTCCCTCTTTGTATACTTTGAAGGTGGAATTGGAAACTAAACTAAAAAAAGGAAAATAAGTTTGTGATTACTTTTCGTTCCCTCACAACGGATTAGAGCCCTAAATAGAATGAAGTCTTTTCTCTCCCTACAACAGCAAGTAACGTTCTACAATGCTGTCGTTACACTGGACGAAAAAATGGATTTACACATATAGAAAATGTGAAGCAAATGTATTGCAAATGCCGCATTCGCTCATGTTTACTTAAATTTGCTTCGAGGCAAAGTAGCAAATTTGACACACATTTGCACTTGAGGCAAAGCCGGTAAATGCCGTCTTTGCGTTAAATTTACTACCGTGTGTAAACATAGGGTAAACTCTTGCTTTACTTCGTATTTGCTGGGGTAGCAAAAATTAATGCAAAGTTAACACTTTGCATGTTTTTTGCTACAGCTGCAAAAGCAATTGAAATGTCCTTTTTGCACAGTTTTATATAGG
>JAOEHV020040169.1:0-17504 GCA_025447995.2 Isaurus tuberculatus | reverse complement strand
ATTCTCAAACTTCGCTTTATTTATCCTGGTACTCGACCTCACTATTTTCTTTTTTTCCCATGAAAACCATGGAAAGTGTGGGGTGCGGCCTATACGCGGGTGCGGCCTATCCGCGGGTAAATACGGTATTTATAACAAAGAGAGTTACTTAATATCATTAGCAGTGATTCAAGGGAAAGACTCACACTCTTTGTAATATAGCCCTGTTTGCTCCCTATCAGTTTGGATTCTTAACTGGGGAGAGGTAATTCATCTACACCAGCTAAAAACCCCTCCTTGGGGAGACATCTTTTAACTATTTAATATTCCTTGAATATATATAAGTAAATTAATATACAACTTTTGCTCACATTTGCAATTGGGATATTGATAAAAATAATACAGAACTTGCGTGTGGTACAACTTTATATCTATTAACTAGTACCAACATTAAAATTACTATAATTACCTTTTAATCTTTCAATTTGTAGAAGTGCTTTTTCACTATACTTTAAAACCTTTTCCATATATCCAGATTGCATTGAGTGTATTACCGTAACCTTTAAAAAATAAAAACCAAAGAAAACTTGTATTACTGAGCACTCTTGGTACTGTCCTTTTCTGATTCTATTTCAAGAAAGAGGAGGGCAAGAAAAGGAGTGCAGAGGTATTCCCACATGGTTATTGGCTAAATAATTTTAATCCTAAGCTTCTAATATTTTTTTTTTCTCATATCATAAAACATATCCCCTGCATTAACTAAGGAGTATAGCTAAGTAGGATAAGATTTAGTAATCAAAAGTTTTGCTGTATGTAAATGGGAGTTTCTTTTATTAAAATGAAAATTTAATATAATATATATTTTTAATATTAATTATAAGAACTTATTAATTAGTATGTACAGACAAGCTCCTTGGCATAATTATGAAGAATGGTTTAGTAAGCCAGTGGATATCTATCAATAGATTATTATTAAATAACTTCTTAAAAAGTAATCTCACTGATTTTCAGACAGTAAGGGGTGTTGAATGGTTCCATTCAATAAAAGTGCTTGCAAAATTTGGCCTTTGCTCAAATTGCTTGCAAAAATTGTGTGGGTGCTCACTTGCCCGTGCTGGCAAAATTTTTCAAGTGCTTGCATGTTTGGATTGCTCGCAAAAATAAACACACTGCTTGCATGCTCGCAAAGACCATTCGATACCCGTACAGTAGAATGTTATTCTGTGTTGAATCATCAGAGAATAATACATTGAGCTACATTTTGATGAGTTCAAATGAGGTTAACAATAAGAAAAATGAAAATCCTTTTATTCTGAAACAATGAGCCAAAACGAGTTTAAAACTCATATGACATCTTCATTGTTATTCTCCTCTGTTGTCATTACACATCTTAGCAAGGATACAGTAGTTAAAAATTACCAGATAAACTAAAACACATAAATGTTCTTTTGGTAGCCATTGAAATCTCTCAGCCTCATGAATCTGGGACTCTGCAAAAAGAATGATTAAAAACATTAATTTCAATAAATGGTTAATATTAATTTCATTAAATGTTAGCCTTGCATTAATAATAATAATGAGATAATCATTATCATGTAATGATGACTATGGTAGAGGATAATGAAGATAATTATATTGTGAAGATGATTATAATGATGATGATGTTGATGAGATCATGGAGATGATGATAAAAATCTAGATGGTGATAATGATATGTTGCAGATAATTATATGACATAGTGAAAGTGATGAAAGATGGCAATGTCATGATATTGGAAATGTGAAGGTGATGATGGTGATGTGATGATGGTGGTGATGTGATTGTGACCATGGTGATGATGATGATAATGATGAAGGTAGTTGTTATCCAAAATAAATGGTGATAGTGATGATATTGATGATGATGATGACGGTTATGGTGATAATGATGGTTTTGACGATGATGGTGATAATACTGATGGTTATGGTGATGATGAGGGTGTTGATAGTGGTGGTGATGAAAATGATGGTGAAGGTGACGATGGCAATGATGATGATAATGATTTGACAATGGTGGTGCTGATGAAGATCATGATGTTGAAGTGGTGATGATGAGGTGATACCCTTAATAGTTAAAATGACAATAACGTCAATGTGATGATAAGATTTAATGATGATGATCATGTTATGATAATGATAGAAGCATGGTCTTAACTAGTGCCTTTTTTGTTACAAAATCACAGTGACACAATCCTCACAAACTCACCATCAAAATGCATAGCTGTGAGCATCTGTATGGACTGCTGGAGCTGCTTCAAATATGGTTTGACACTTTTTGCCTTAAGAGAAACAATATTTTATTCAAAACAAAAATAATGTAATTATGAAATGAAAATTAGAATGTCAATAATACCAGCCATAATTCATTCTTCAAGAAAAACAAAATTTACACACACATAATAGGGTTTCATCAACCAGTTGAAAAGTAACAAATAACACCCATTTTTTCTACTCTTAAAAAGAACTTAATGAATATTACTCATTTTAGAGGGTTTATCAACCCATTCAAATGCAGATCATTACTTTGTGTTTAAATTGTGTAAAACTCACCTGACTTGTAACTAAAAGGTTCCAGACTTTAAGTAACAGACAAAATACTCGGAGAGATTCCTTCTGATAGCTTTGTCCTTGCCATACTTCCAAAAAATTTTCATTTGATGATAAAATTCTCATAGCAAGGTCAACTTCCTTGGTTATTAGACATATCTGGAAAAAATCATTGTTCATTATTAATAATAAAAAATGGTTAGGAAATTTTAAAATCTTTAAAAATATGAAAAGTATGAAATTTATAGGGTATTAATCTACTATTAATAATAACAGTAATCTTTATTGAGGATACCAGGTTCACAAAAAGTGGTTTATAAGAGGGTCCTCCTAAAGACCTAGACATATATTAAGTAGTAAAAGCATAAAAACTAATACCCCGTTTACACGAGACTGGTCCGATTTGGAACCGGTCCAATTCTGGCACAGAACCGCGTTTCGTTCACACGGGACCGACGAAACTGGGCTGGTTCTGGACCGGCAAAGTGTGCTAGTTTGGGACCAGGTAAAAGCAGGTCCGGTTTTGGACTGGCACAGTTCCGAATTGCTCCAGTCTCGTCCCGGAACCGTGTGAACACTTAGCGTATCTGTAACAAAACTGGCACGGGCCCGTGTGAACAGGTGTTCCAGGTCCAGAATTGGACCGGTCTCGTGTAAACGGGATCTAAGATTTAATATAAGATTCAAATAGGAATGATAATCATACATACAGGAATGTAAAAAACAGATTAAAAATAATATAAAGCTAGCCTTTAAAACTTGGCACTTAAAACAAGGATATATAGTTGGGGCATCCCTTATATCAATATTATCGTGAACTTGACCACAGATTTGCATTTTAAGTTTAGTAACGCTACGTTGATCAATATTTAATAATAATTAAAATGATTTAAATCTAACTCACTTATTGCCCTTCTTGCAGGAAAAGTCTGAATTTCAATGATATAGCTAAACAAGGTTTAGAGTCAAAGGACATCAGCTTCTCATAAACGTAAAGAATTACAAAATAAATACCCTTTATACATAATAATTAATATATGGTTTGAAGTCCACCCTTTTGCTATTTCAAAAGTGAACTAATGAATTTGACCTTGGAACCCTCAAAAACAAATCCATTCAGTTGATACAATCAGGGATCGATTAAATCCAGATTGCCGACAATCAAATCCAGGATCTCACAAGATTAAAAAACAAGTTAATTTATCAGAGTATATACAGTTACAATACACTTACCAGTGCTCTGCTCAATGAAAATAAACACCTGACAAATCACGAAAAAAAATTGAGTTAACCAACATTAAAAGGATTAAGTATCATTATTTCATTTGGTTGGTGCCTTGGGAACCATGTGGTCATTTTGTTTTAAAGTTTTTGCAATCATTAACTGTGAGAGGTGGAGCAGACATTTCAAGTGCTTAAAGGGGTTAAAGTTTATATGTACATATGGTGATTAAATAATTAAAAAAAGGTTTGGGGAACTACATAAAAAAAATCTTTGTAGTTCTCAATATGAAGCAAAGAGAAAAAAGTGAAAATCAATTTCTGCTTTTTATTCTGACTTAGATTTTTTGTGTTTCACTATGTATGCCCTTAAATTTTTCTTTTTGAAATAAACTTGCAAAACGACAGGAGAATTTGCTTAACCCTTTAAGCCCCAAACACGACAAATGACGTGTTGGCAAATTCTCCCAACTGAGTTCCATACTTTCTATATAAGCAGTTTGGGAGAATTTGGCTTTTCAACTTCCACAGCATATTCCACTTGATCAATTCCAAGTTTCTCATTACGAGTTATACTATTTTGTTTGAGTTATGTAAGGAGAAGTTAGACGTTGATAAATTGCCTGGGGATGAAAGGGTTAAACAAAACCATGTACTGATTGTTACATAATTACAGAAAAAGATTTATTTATCAGCTATGATTTCTTACCTCATGTAATGAGAGCCACAACTTTCTGCAATATTTTCACCCATTTCTAATACCTCACCCACCGTTTTGTTCTCCCTGTCATAACTATGTACTTCCTACAAGGGAAGAAATGCTGTCTCGTTAACGGTGTATGGGGAGTCAGGTTAGTGTAGTGGTAATCACTAACACCTCTCATCTCTACAACCTGGGTTCGACTCCTGGGCTGCACACATGAGCTGAGATTTGTCGATCTCAATCTGACTCCGAGGGTTTTCTCCGGGTACGCCGGTTTTTTTCCCTCAGCAAAAATCGACTCCCAGCTTATTCTATCCCATTGTGGTGCTGTGCTCCAAGGTCACAGATGGGCCACAAAGCAGAGCCATTGTGCATGTGTCTGTAACCCTAAATTGTCTGTGTGTAATGAGTGCACCTTTAAAATACTTGCCATCCAACCTTGTTGAGCTGCGTCCTTGTCATTCAGTTTTTGACTGCAAGGAGGGTGATTAGCAAGGCTGATTTATTTATAACTGTTAATTAGATGCCAGACTATCGCTCAGGAGATTTGGGTTCAGCTCCCAGCCACACAGGTCTGCACAAAAATGAGTCTAAAAACAACTTAAAGAATTCATGGTCACAGCTTTCTCTTAGTTTAAAGAACTGGTTACCGAAACTGTAAAATCAAATCCTTTAAATATTTTTCCTTATCTCTCACAGTACTCTTTGAATATTTCATTTATTTAACCCAAGTCAACTCTTGAAAAACGAGAAAAGCATGAAGAAGTGTAATTTTTGGCATCATTAAAGGAATTCAACTAATCCATAAACAGTGACTGCTTTGAACCTTTGTTGTGGCAAAGATTGAAATGATGCTTATTTCAAAAATCACAATTAGTTTCTATCAAATAAATTTATAAGCAATTAATTTATTAGAAGAGAAGATGAAAGGAAACCAGAGTTTAGAAGGATTTCAAAAAAGCAAGATTCCAGCACGACAAGTTATAAGTGAATAAAAATTTTAAGTAAAAATTCTATACTTACAGATAACTGAAAAATTAATCGAAATTGCCAGAATTGAAGACCATTTTTTCCTGCAGTTACTTCAAGAGCTTGCCTTAAAATTGGCTTTGCAAGTTGTGTTTGTTGCTGTCAACAAAAAAGGGAACTATATTTTAATAAAAAATCTTTTTTCCAGTAAATAAAAGTAAGAGTCTTAGCCAACCAAAATTTAGGTTCCAAGTCTTGAGTACTACAGCTATTGACAATTTATTGTTGCGAGTACAAAGCTACTACCAGCATGGGTGAGATGCCATAAGTTGTATGATTACAAACAATGATAACACATGTAAATACTAACAGCTAACTACTGAAAATTCATACAGACCCTTTCCTTATACACATCTGTCAGGATACTTGCTGCTTCGACATGAATCTCCTCATAACCAACTCCCATCTTCAATGTGTCAAGAATCTATTTGTTAATTAGTTTTTAATAAAACTTCTGGTATTTTTTTTTGAGTAGATACAGTGCATAATTTTTACAACTCGAGGTCGAAACTTACTACACACTAACATCCGCTCTAAAATTGTACAAGCCCTACGTAAAAACCTAAAGTATTCGGCGATGTCGTCGCGATCGAGGTCTTGGACTAAAGAATGGTAAATGTTTGAAAACTCAGCTCCTTACAGTATTTATTTAAAGCGACGGTCAAATGATTTAACGGGCACCATTGAAAACTGAAAAAGCGAGAAATTTGATTTTTTACATGTGATCGAATCAGAGGCCACCGAAGTTTACAAAAAAAAAGAATTAAGTTGGGTTTGAAATAATCTGTATATTTATAACGTGCATTCACGATGCAAGTATTTGTTGACAGTGTTGTTACAATTATAAAGGATACAGATTGTGAGATTAGTATCTGCAATGAAAACCATTAAACTTCTTGTTAGTACAGTATCTTTTTTAATAAGAAATCCCAGTAACACCTGGACTCCCTCTTAGCTTACCGCTTTTTCTAAATGCGTTCGCGACAAATCGACATTTTTGGCATGTGCGTAAATCAATCTTCCCAGCTGAAGATGCGTCCTTGCCTGAACCGCTGAGGGTGGTTGAAATCGAAAAACACTTTCTAAGCAATGAATACATTGTTTGATTTTCGGTGGATTCAATGACTGAAATGTTTCAGCCAGCCCTAAAAGTGCCATATAGGATGTTTCGTTGAGTTGGGCCGCCATCTTGTTTTACAGCTATGTATCCTCGCCTCATTTGGGCCAGGTGATCCTCACCAAATTTTTGAAAGTAATTTTTTTAGGGTAAAGGGATCTAATTTTCAAGTTTGTTCTCCAAAACACCACATGAATAGAATATAATAGAATAAACGTGTATTAATAGATACATTATACATACATAGATACATATAGGGGAGTCAGGTTCGACTCCCGGGCTCGGCATGTGGGCTGAGAAGTGTCGATCTCTTGATCTGACTCCGAGGGTTTTTCTCCTGGTACTCCGGTTTTCCTCCCTCTACAAAATCAACTCCCAGCTAATTAAATGTGGCTGTGGTGCTGTGTTCCGAAGATCGAAGCACCAGTACCCAAAAATAATAAAGAAATTTATAAATATTACTAATCAATACTATTTTAATAATAATATACTTTTTAAAAGCTACGTGGCTAAAAGCGTGTTCCTAAAACGATCTGTTTTCAATCTTGGTATTGAAAACGCCTTGTGCAGTGATTTAAATTCAACTTACCCCCAAAAATTTTTAGCATGCAAAATGGAATCGAGAGATTATTTGAAAAACGTGACATAAGATGCAAATGTATTGAGAAATACACGTAATGTCTAAATTTAGATTGGGTGATTGGGCGTTGTCGCAAGCTATTTGAATTGTCAGAAAAAAATTTCAATCAGAGTTTGCCCTCGCAATTTTGTTTTGGGTATTTTTCTTAGCGAGCAAATAGTTACAAGTATGAAAAATAGCGTGCTGGTAAAATGTGTCATCAATTTACCGTGACAGAGGGTGTGACAGTGAATCTGGATCGAGGGTGTCTGTGACGTCATGTCACATGCTCTTTCACAACGAACACAAAATAAAAACATGGCGGCTTATTGTAGGAGGCGGAGTTGACAGAATATGGCTCATGAATGTAAAACAAAAAAGCTTTGACATCCATTCAGTTAGTTTACCGATTTAAAGATCATTTTACGGCGTAGGATTTTCAAAGAGTGGTATTAGCATGTCTGATGAGCATACACCTAGTTTAAGTGACGAAGATGAAGACGAACTGGAGGCGACTAACCAAGATTCTCCTAAATGGCCAGAATTACAAGGGTATTTATCAAAATGGACGAACTATATTCATGGCTGGCAGGATCGATGGGTTGTGTTAAGTAATGGAACTCTGTCGTATTACAAATCGGAGTTTGACACAGCTTATGGCTGTAGGGGGTCCATGAGTCTCGTCAAAGCAACTATACAGGTACAAACTGGTTTAGTGTTTGTCGATACGTACTCTGACATACAACCTTTCCCATACTGGGCGTCTAGCAGATGTTACATCTACTATTCAGTATTGTATAATAACACGAAAAAGACGATGTTTGTCGGTCATCGAAATAAGGAATATTATTTTTTGCAGTTTTCGCTTTCTTTTAAATTTGGTAAATCACTTGTAGCGAGTGACACACTTGCACACGATGTATTGCAATTACCAAGTGTGACAGAGCATAAAGTTCAAATCAAATGTTTGTTTATTTTCTTTTAAAAGCGGAAGATTAACGTTAAAAATTACAATCTTGTTATTTTTAGGCATTGTTAGGTTTTTCCCTGAATGGATTTTTAGTTACAGAGGATTGTTTTGATTATTTTGATGCCAGACACTGCCATATTTAAGTGCCGAAACGTGCAATTACTTTTAAACTATTAAAAGTCACTTCGTGTTCTGTTAATAGATTTCAAAACATCAACGCAAGATCGATTACATATATCGAATTTCAAGTTCGCAAAATGATAGGTTACAAAGGTAGACTTTAACATTGTAATGGCGTCTTTAAGGCTGAACCCGGCTTAAAACTTGACTTCAATTCAAAGTCCTTTTTATCAAAAATTTAGTTTATTAGTTTTTACGGAGTGTCGTCTTAGATTATATTTTTTTATATTTATGTTCTGAAGAACATTTTCATAGTTTGAAAATTTTTTTTGTGTTTCAACAGTTTCTCGCTAGCAAAATCAATAATTATGTATAAAAAATTTATGTAAATGTTGTAGAATTTCAATGAGTATTCTTCGAGACAGTTTTCCAAATTATACAGTTACGAAATATGCTTCCAAAAAAGTTGTTTGTAAGGTGAAAGGTGAAAAGAAATAAAAAAACAGAAAAAATGAAAATATGATAGTGCACATTACCTGTCTGCTATTTTTATTGAAAAATTCAGTGGCTAATATGAGAATGGTATTGTGTGTTTCCTGCTCAGTTGATGAAAGTTGAAGATAAAAAAAATACAAAATTTGTTAAATTGGAATTTTGAATCAATGAGTGTTTACTGTATCCACTTTATTTGGATGTTATTAGTTTCTAAGACCATTTGGTGAACTAAGAAAAGTATTAACATGAAGTTTACATATTAACATGTTATATTTTGGTCTTAGGCGCATGATTTTGATGACTGTCGGTTTGACGTCAGCATTAATGACTGCATGTATTACCTAAGAGCTCCTAGTTCAGAAATCAGACAGAAATGGGTTACATCACTAGAAGCATCCAAGGTAAGTGGGTGATAATTGATTAATTCCTTGAATAGTTTGAAATGTGCAAATTAATATGTACAATATGTGAGTGAGATAACTCAAGAATGGAGATTTTTGATCATCATACAATATAAGTAGTATAAAACTCTAGCCATTCATAAGAGTAAGTGTGACTCAGCCTTTTAATTAAATTAAGATGTTGAACATTGAATAAAGTCTTGGCACACACTGCCAATTAAGACAATGTTGAATGTTTATCAAGAAACAAATATATGACATCCTGTGTTCTCTTTGTGTGATAGTTTGAGCATTTTATTGGTCAATCAAACACTTAAGAGCAACTGTGAAGTACAAAAGAAAGCTTGCTTCAAACTTTTTTTATTGTTTGAATTTTGGAATTGAAATCTAACCAAAAATGAAACTACTGTTTTGGCACTGATCTCCTTTAACAAGCCTTAACAAAAGTTTGAGGAGTTGCTTAAATAATAATGTAAAAGAAAGACTGCATCAACAAGAAAGAAATTAAGGTGCAGCAGTTGTACCTAAGATATGTTATGAGTTGGTTTATGTATAAATTTAATGTTTATCAGATCAGATATTCAACTTACTTGGTTATCTATTAATCTGAGGTTTGATTATTTGTGCCAATACAGTTTGTTTTGCAAAAGCTATGTCCAGACAATCAATTTTAACTTTTAATTCAATTTCATTAAAAACTACTTGTTTTTAAGAAGAATATACTGCTGCATGAAAATACTCATTTGTGCATAGTTTGACACAAAGTAATTATATTATAATAATTATAATATTATTATAATATTTTCCACATATATATATATATATAATACATAATATGTATGTATATACTTAAAGTATATATATACTTTAAGTATATTAAACAATTAGTTTTATAATTATAATTATTGTATTTGAAACTAGAGATTGATGTTGTTGATGTGAAGCATAATTAATTTAGACTAGTAAAGATTTTAGCTTATTGGAAATTGAAGAATTGTTTTTTGATGAAATATTTGTACAGCAAGTTTCAGAATCTGGCTATGGTTCTGACACAAGCCTCAGGAAAGTTGGCTCAATGTTATCATTGTCTTCTGTCACAAGTCTCAATACAACAACATCCTCTACATCATTCAAGGTCTGTATGATCATAAACCATGATATGAACTGTACATTTCAAAATAATACCTAATAGCCTCAGGTGCTTAATCTTTAATTACTCTCAGCAGGCTTAGATTTCAATTTATTTTATAAGTTATAGGTAATATGATAGATGTAGTATGGTTGTACTGGCTGCACGGATATTGTTGTTGAATAATATATAAATTACTTCACAGTAAGTACCCTTAGTTGCACAGTTTTAGGCCTAACCTACCAGTATACCCAAAACACAATTTCGATATAATTGATGTCTGACTTCTTTAGGAAATATTAATCAAATATCAACCATTTCGTTTTTTAATATTATTGTAAATTTTCTGCTATGAAGTTCTTTTGAAAGATTGTACAGTAACTGTATCTTGGCTTTCATTATTTCAGAAGGGAAGAGGTCTGAGAGAAAAACTGATGGAACTAGAAACATTCAGAGACATTGTCTGTCGTCAGATTGACACACTGCAGGGTTATTTTGATGCTTGCTCTGAAATAAGCACAAAACAAACAGGTGACGTCGATATCAGAGATCAACACCATGATGATGCTTTTGGAGATCATGATGCAGATGATGAAATGGATGAGCTTTCTAGTACTCCTACTCCTGCAACTATGAATGAACTTCGCAATAGAAAAAGAACTGAAAGTGATGCCCTGGACAGTGCAGCTGTAATGGCTGCAGCTAGGGGCATTGATTTTAAGGGTGAGGCGATTACATTTAAAGCTACAACAGCTGGAATTCTTGCAACTCTTGCACACTGTCTTGAGATTATGAATAAAAGAGAAGATTACTGGCAAAGAAGACTAGAAAAGGTATATCATGGTAAATTGTTAATACTATTTATTTTTTTACTTTGTTCAAACACTCTGAACTTCACTTAGTCTGATGTCACAGCAAAGACAGTCATAATGTTAGCATACAAGATAATTAAATAATTATTATGAAAGATTAACTGAAGCATTACCAAAATTTTTTTTGTAAAATAGTGATATAATAATCATTTTTAATGCAACCCTTTGTCTGCAGTTTACTTTTAATTGAAAATATGGTTCTGAAATAGGACCAAAATATTGTTTATTTTCATTGAGCTATCTCATTTGTTATAGAGATGTTATTTGATTCGATTTAGCTACTAAACATGATGTTAACTTTCAGAAACTTCAGTCAATTTTTATGACAAATGTAAATATTGTTATGTCAGTTCTTTTGTTGAATGTACATCATGATTTGGGTGAAAAACATCATTCTAGTTTTTTCGAATGTTCACCTTTTAAAAGGGATAATTTTTATTTATTTTGCTAGGAAACTGAGAAGCGTAAGAAGGCTGAACAAGCAATAAAGACTGCATATGCAAATGCAAGGAAACAAGCATTCATTGGTGGTCCTGATTTTGAGGTATGTGCAAAAGTATTTTTCTTAAACTGTCTCCACGGAAACAGTTAATGGTACTTAATTATTATGATAACTGACTTACAAATATTGTTTTGATTCATGACAACAAAAATGATGATGATTATGATGATAATCATAATGGTGTTATTATTATTGTTATTGTAAGACATAATTATTTTTTAATAATATTTGCCATAAACTTATTTTTCTCTGATTCCATATCAGGAAGGTCCTCACAGTGCATTGAATGAAGATGAATTTTACGATGCAATGGAAATAGCTCTTGATAGGCAAGATCAGTTGGATAAAGAGGTAAAGTTAAATTTCTTTCATTCTTTTTTGGTCATTTACAGTTTACCTTATAATTTTTTATTTGACTCTTTTTAAAACTAAAGCTTTTTTTGTGCAGCTTTATGTAATTAACCCTTTCAGCCCAAGCCAATTTATCAGCATCTATCTTCTCCTTACATTATCAATACAAAATCAGTTATTTTGTTAGGAGAAATAAGGAGCTGATCACACACAGCAGTCTCTCGGAGATGAATTACATATTTCTCCCAACTTGTTTAGAAGGAAAGTATGGAGCCAGGTTAAGAGAACTTACCAACACATCACATGTCGTGTTTGGGGCTGAAAGGGTTAAAGTAACTAAAAGAAAGGACAGAAAATAATATAGGATTCAACAGTATTTGAATATGTGGCTCTTGCCAACTGAGCTATGAACCCAAGGCCTTTGGTAGCAAAAGAAAGTAGTGACTACTGAACAGCAAATAATTAAATATGTTATATTAACATTTAGTTCCATTTGTTTTTAAGGATGACTCACGGCACAGAGGGCTTAGCCAGGTACTTCCTCAACAGCTTCCCCTAGCAGAAGAGACACCCCATAGGCTCACAAAAGAGGTATTTTTTCCTTAACACTATAGTTTATAAAGTTATAGAAGACATATTTTGCTTTGAGTAAAACCAGAGCCCTAACTTCTGTGTCTTGCTTATCATTAAAATTTTAATTTTTTTTTTAATTTTTAATTTTAGGTGAAAGATAAAGTGACAGACAGTCTAAAAATTTTACATGAAGATGTTGACATAGAGAATTGGAGTTTAGCTCATGAGGATGGAGATATGCTGGTATGAAAATGTGTTTTCAAGAAATAGTTAATGACTTGTCTGGTTAAATGCAGATATATCTCATAAACATGTCGTGTTTTTCAAAATTGTTTGTAAAAAAATATTACACCATGCAGTTTTTGGTAATTTTTAATCATTCATGCACAAGTGCAGTGAATGAGTATGGTGATAACCAGAATCTGCATTGACGCATAGACGGAAGTAGCTGTCAGTTGCTAAGCTACAGCATTGATTCATATGGACAAGATTCCTTTTCCTTCTGGTTCTCGACTTATGATATTACCATGACAAATTTCATTAGAAATTTGAATATTACAAACATTTAATGAAGATTTAGTTTCTGTGGGCTCCCTGGGTAAGTATCTTTTGTTAGGTTTGAGTAATTTCCCCTCTGGATCCCTCTGGAGCAAAAGACTGATGTGTGCTCACCTTAGTAGTAATGCTTGGTTTGTGTCCTTGATTTTTTAAGATTGTTCATTCCAAGAAAATGCAAATTTTATATTACCTTAAATTGAAACAAAAACAATTGTTTTAATACCCTTTTCCTTTGGCTCCCTGGGTCAACATTTTGCTGCTTTCCATTTGCACTGATCCAAAGCATCGATCATCATTTACAATATCTTTCCTTTGTGCATACCCTTCTCCATGCATGAAATTCATGTCTTTTTAGTATTGTTAAATATCTTGGTGTCTGTTGCACTTAGTACTGAAAGTAATCTCAAACAAATTACTTGTTTATGGATTGTAGGTGTATCGCCGGGATTATGAAGAAAATGGAATTGTTTTGGACTTTCTGAAGGCAACTCATGTTGTTAAGGTCAGAATCAGCATTCAGAATGTGATTATTGTTCTTGATCAGTGAGAAAGTGACATTATTCCTTAAATAATAATTAGTTGTTCCATATTTTATCTAATTTCAGGAAGTAACAGCAAGAGAAATGGCTCAATATTTCTTTGACAAAGATGTTCGCTTAGAGTGGGAAAGTAAGAGTTTGTCAGCTAACTGTATCTTTAATATAGAAAGGAAAAGAAGAGAGAAATGTGATAGAAGATAATTTCTTATTCTTTCTGCCCCTTTTTTTCTCTTAGCTGCTATTGATTTTATTTTACTGAAGACAAATTTACTGATGATAGTCCAAATAAGGGGCATGGTTGGTGCAGTTGGTAAGATCTATGTCTTTCAACCACAAGGTCCCAGGTTTGATTCCTCGTATTATTTTTTAGGCATCTTTCCATTTGTGCACATAATCGCAAAGGTTGTTAACAGCAATGCTGCTGAATAGCCATCGCAACTTGGGTTTTTATTTTCATTGTTAGTAATCTCCCTACAGCAAGTTGAAATCATTTGACAGCTTTATTCAAAGTCAATACAGTGTATACATTTTATGAAAGTAAAGTATCTTGGAATTTTTTTTATATATATTAAATAAAGGAATCAATAAAACTAATTTCATTCAGTGATTACTGTATTACAAACAGTCCTTGAAAAGAACTCTAAACAACCTTAAAACTCCTTGCAAAGTGATTGAAATTTTTTTCAAAAATGTGTGACCATTGTATTGTTTAATAATTAATTCATAGTTATTAGTAATCTTATTATTTTCTTCATGGTGATCTTTTTAAACATCATCGTTAGTATTATTTTGATACTGTCATTAACTGACTCTGTTTTCTGACCTGTTCTCTCAGCAACACTGGACCAGAGTACAGTGGTTGAAACATTGTCTGAGAACACCTTGATATTTCATCAAGTCATGAAGCGCATCTGGCCATCCTCCCAGAGAGACACTTTATTCATCTCACATATTGAGGAGATTGTTCCATCAAAGGATGAAAATCGAGTGGAAAATGAAGTTGGCCATCCATGGCTTGTTTGTAATTGGTCAACAGAACATGATGATGTGGTGAGTACTTAATAGGTGATTATGGAGAGTATTTTGGTGATTGTAGTGAGTAGTTGCATTGGGTGATTATGGGGAGTATTTTGGTAATTGTGATGGTAGTTGGGTGATTGTGGTGGTAGTTGGGTGATTGTTGTGGTAGTTGGGTGATTGTGGTGAGTAGTTGGGTGATTGTGGTGGTAGTTGGGTGATTGTGGTGGTAGTTGGGTGATTGTGGTGAGTAGTTGGGTGATTGTGGTGAGTAATTGGGTGATTGTGGTGAGCAGTTCCAAGGGTGATTGTGGTGAGTAGTTGGATGATTGTGGTGAGTAGTTGGGTGATTGCGGTGAGTAGTTGGGTGATTGTGGTGAGAGTAGTTGGGTTACTGTGGTGACAAACTTAACTGTGAGTTGTATAAGTATTGAATTAATACCACTTATAAATTAATATGCCTGTTTGCTTTCCTTTCAGCCCAACAAACTAGTGAGAGCCACTTTAAATGTTGCAATGTTAACTCAAACTATCATTTTACCACGAGAGGAGGGAGAGAAGTTAACGCGAGATCATGTGTCGTGCAAAATCACGTACAGTGCTAATGGTGAGAGTTCCTTGTTAAAAGGGGAGATAACTGTGTGAATCGATAGTGGAATTTATGTTTAAGTTTCCTTGCAAATTTTGTTGCATGATGAGTTTTTCGAGTACGTGGTAATATGAGCAACTTAACTTTCCAACCTGCAATGCAAGTGTTGTGCTACAAGTTGGCCAGAAATGTTTCTTGTATTAGTTCACCTTAACGGAAGGAATTAGCCATAGTATGTTTTAAAAAAAAATGATTTAATCAACTTTATGTTGAAATGTCAAGTAATTGCCGTGAAAAGAGGTGGAAGCTGATGTTTTGAACCTTTGTAGTTTATTTTCAAAAAACTAGTCTTGTTTGGCTAGTCTCTTTGTAACAATTTTTTATTCCTTTTTACAGTCAACCCTGGTGGTTGGGCTCCTCCCTCAGTTGTCCGAGCAGTGTCGAAAAGAGAGTACCCAAAGTTCCTGCGGAAGATCAGCTCATGTTGTCAAACCAGTTTTAAAGACAAGGAAATCACACTTTGATCTGTTCGGCTCCCTTCAAAAAGACCCAAATCTCGACTTATTGGCAATTTAGGCAACTTGACAATGCATTGCCTTCATTCAATTTATTGATTTTGCAAATTGCTCTCAAGTTGCCAGTGTTGTGTCTCTTTCTCACAAATCAAATTGTGTTTTTGGTGGCTAGAAGTTTGATGATGAATGTACCGATTGAGATTGAACAAGTATTAATGCACGTACTTGTGACAATTATTCTCAGTTAAGTAGATGAATTAATCAATCTGGCTTCAATTGTTGGCAGATTGCAATGATTTTGTGTTCATTAAAAAAATTGGTAAAAGTTCTCAAAGTTTTTCTTCTCAAAATGTTGAAAAAGTTTTTTTCTCAAGTGGTTTTTATAAATGCTGCTAAAATAACAATGTCAAAGAGTTTTGTTATATAATAATTTGAAATGATGTTTTCAAAGTCATTCTTTTTTTTTGGTTTGCCTATAATACTAGTGATTCCTACTTTGTGCCAGCACAAATTTCCGTGATCAAAACAAACTTTTTGCTTTCAAACATACGTTTATAAAATGAAAATGTATAGAAGAAGAGTCCTCATTACACAATTTTTCTTTGTTCCTTTAGAACTTTTTTAAATTAGTTAAATATTTCTTGTAAACCGCTGAAGCTTCTAGTAAACAAAGCTAGGCAGATTACTAATTTGAAAATGTACTGTAAAGTTATTAATTGTGGTTTTCCTCTTTTTTCATTGCAACGTCCTTATTATTTAAGTATGCTGATTGCTTGTAAAAAGAATGTTTATTTCAAAGTTTTGAGAAGTTTTAAAGACTCTAGTCTCCCTCGCAGCAGCTACATGTTTCCTGGGAAGGAAAGAGTTGCGTGCGACCCAGGTGGCAGCTGCGAGGGAGACTATAAAGACTCGTGCTTTACATATACTTTTTTCAGTCTTGACTACTTTCTTAACTTTAAAGATTAGGTAAGTTTTAAAAAACAATTTACAAGAAGATTGTCAAAAATGTTACTGATTGGTGTCACTGCTATATGGAGAGCAGTGGTATTCATTCGCTTTGGAATTTTTATTTTATTATTTTGTTTTATGTTGGTGTGATTTCTTTAAAGGTGCATCCCAGATACATTTTGCATAAGTTTTTCTGCCAGAAGCGAGTTGTATGATAGCGATCATAAGTGACATCATTCCAAATTGTAAATGTAATTTATACATTTTAAAACATTGGAATAACTTTAATGAATGTTACAATTACAAAAGAAAAAAGGAACTGAAATTGAAGTGAAAAAATTCAAACGTTGTTAACTGCTATCAAATGCTAGAATTTTCTTTCTTTTATTAAAAGAACGTCCTATGCTCCTAGCCATGGTTTTAGATTGGGGAGCTGAGAAGTTAGTTAACTAGTAACTATGGTAATCAAAACGATCATTCTACAGTGATGAACCCACCAAAATTGACCTGCTTACAGCAGCTGTTGCTTTATAAGTAAGTTGGTAAGAGCGCTCTGGACATCTTGATCACAACGCAGGGTTCGTGTTACTCCTTTTTAAAAACTCCTTAGATTTGATTTACCTTTTTAAGGGCGCTTAAAAACTCCTTAAATTTACAAATTTCAGCAAAAAC
>JAOEHV020040080.1:0-17505 GCA_025447995.2 Isaurus tuberculatus | reverse complement strand
TTGCCGATCCCGGGAATCGAACCCGGGTCGTAGAGGTGAGAGGCGCGAGTGATTACCACTACGCCAACCTGACTCCCATAATTATGGTCTTTCGAAGTCCCTGGATATTTATTGACCAAAATCTTATGAACCAATTCAGGATCTGTTCTTTTAACAAGTTCCTTTTTTATTAAATAAGTATAAAACATTTTTATCCATAGAACCAGTAATTGAAGGGACAAAACCTACCGTAATTCAGCCATTGGAACCTTCAGAAGTCCTCGAAGGTCTTCCTGCCAAGCTGGTTTGTTCAATAAGTGGAAAGCAAACGGAAGTTGAATGGCTTAAAAACGGTTTGAAAGTTAGAGAAAGCAGGCGCATCAAATCAAAACTGGATGGAAATGATTATACGTTGAAAATATTAGAAACACGACCAGATGACGATGGACTATACCAATGTGTTGTTCGAAACGACATCGGTAGCGAATCAACATCCGCAAGACTAACTGTTCTTCCTCTTAAGAAGCCTGAATTCCGAACAAAACTGAAGAATATTGAAATTGTTGAGGGACAAGATGCTAGCTTTCACGTGGAAGTAATCGGAACACCTGAACCTGAGGTGGAATGGTACAAAGGTCAGAACCCCCTAGAACCGGATCAAAATATCGAGATTTTGAATAAGGATGATGGGAAATACACCTTGATTATAAAAAATGCGAAAAAGGACGACGCTGGAATGTATAAATGTGTTGCTTTCAATGAAGAAGGGAAAGTCACTGCGAGGGCGGAACTTTCAGTTAAAGAAACGGAGGTAATTTTTTTTCTTATAGACTTAAGAAAATTAACGAAAAATTAGCGCTTGATAGAAACTTTTGCTATTGCTTACAGTTTGTTGCCTTTTCGGGCGTTCAGATAGGTCGACTAATTCTATATTAAAACTTTTGAGTCAAATTTTATAAATGGCTATTATTTTTATTTCTCAAAAAGTAAAACATAACCAAAATTATTAAAGCAGTTAAGAATAATATTGACAATGATAATAATAATAATAATAACAATAATAACAAGGATGATAATAATAGATATTTGTCTCAATCGATCTTACTTTTTGACTCAATATTTCGGGTTATTATTTAGAGTTAAGATCTATGTCACAAAGGATAAAGGCACAAATTGGTAATTGTCGTATTCTTCGATAGACTGGAAAAAATATTTTGTCCTCTTTAATTTTCAAATGTATTTCCGCTCGCCTTATTCACACTGTTATGACTATCTTTTAGCTGGTGCCTGAGTTTGAGGACGGCGACAAAACAACAATAGTAGCAAAGGAAGGAGAGGAGATCCCACTAAGTGTTACCATCAGAGGCAAGCCAACGCCTGACGTGAAATGGTACTTCAATGGTCTGTTGGTACGCGACACATCCAGGGTCGATCTAAAGGCTCATGGAAATAAGCACACTTTGACTCTTCTGAGTTTTCGCCAGAATGAGGCAGGAACTTACAAGTGCGAGGCTAACAACAGACTTGGAAGAAAAACCAAGATTTTTGTTGTAGAACTAGACGGTAAATTAATCGCATCTTAGCATTTTCTATCAATGAAATCTAAAAACGAAGTAAACTTATAAGTTTTCGTATTTATGTGTACGACAAAACTCTATTTTAAAGGAGCCTTCCTTGAGGTCTTCTCCATCATATAGTGTGTTTCAATTACTGTACTCGACGGATTTCAAAATTATTGTTGCAATTGAAGTAATGAAGACATTAAGTCAGTATATTCAAAGTTTATTATAGGCTTTTTCTATCCTTTTATCTCATTCACAAAATGTCTGTCACTTTTACTTTACTCTTTGAGTTTAAAGGAACACACTTAACGTGTATCGTTTTTTGGTTCCAGAGAAACGATTATCTTTTATTTCTTGTCTTGTCATTTTTAGCTGATGCAGTGAGGAAATCTAAAGCAGAAGAACCAAAATTCGTCACTAAACTTAAATCGACCGAAGTAGTTGAAGGAAACAATGTTCGCTTGAAATGTCGCTGGACTGGCAAACCGACGCCCGAAATCAAATGGTACCGGAATGGCGAACTATTGAAAGACGATGTTCGGGTACGTGTGTTCACTGATGATGAATCATCAACCTTGACCGTTAATCAAGTAATAATTGATGATGAAGGGGAGTATAAGTGTGTAGCTAAAAATGACTATGGATGTGCAACCTGTAAAGGCGAGCTCATCGTTCTGGAAGCCCCGTCAAGACCCGAGTTCACCCAGACAATCCAAACAGTTCAAGCAACTGAAGGGGCGGATACAAGTATTGATGTGCGCCTGGCTGGAAGACCTCTGCCAGAAGTTGAATGGTACAAAGGAAGCAAGCAGGTTTTCGATGGAGGTCGGTTCTCATTAGTTCACGACGATGAGGAAGAGGATCTATATTCATTGGTAATACAGAACGCGCAACCTTCAGATGCTGGGACATATAAATGTGTAGCTATCAACAGCGAAGGGCGCGCAAGCTGTCGCGGCGATGTTGAAGTCACTGCGAAGCTCTCTGCCCCTCAGTTTGTTGGTCCTGAAGCCCCCATCGTTGTGACTGAGGGGGATGAACTGAACCTAGCCGTAGGAATAAAAGGGAATCCTACCCCGACTGTCGAATGGTACAAGGACGGAGAGCGTTTGGTCAAGGGAGACAATCTAGATATACGGTCAAGGGGCGACAAATTCGCCGTGCTTATTTATGTTACTAAGTCTAGCGACTCAGGATTGTATCAGTGTGTGGCGAAGAATGTTCGCGGAACAGCCTCCCGAACTTATGAAGTCAATGTTGAATGTATGTATATATTTTTTGCTCTTCCTTGTTGCTCTAATGAAACCCGTTAAACGTTTTCGGTTTTTTTTTATTGATCTTGCTCTCCTCCGACAATATATACTGCAGATTTGAAGTTATTTGCATCTTTTATTTTTAATTAACGTCAAAATCTGTTCGAGTCAATTTCATTGCTGATGGCAGGGCGGTTGACTACATCGGAAAATCTTTGTTAACATTTTTTGTTACATTACAAACATGGCCTAAGTTTCTAATAGTGTTATAAAATCCAAAGTTTTGAATTTTTAAGAAGCCTTACGAAATACGGTTAGCTTTATAGAATGAGCTCGATATGTTATATACTGTTTGTAATATAGTGAAACGGTTTTGCTACCTGGCTTTTTTGATATTCTTAGTACACTAATATATTTTTTATTTTACTCACTTTGTTTGCGAAACAATGTTTTTCAAATTATACACTCATTTCTTTTTCGTGTTTGTTTTTCTTAAAGTGGCTATGAAATAACGTCTTTAACCTTAAGTGTACGACCATTGATTAAAACTTTCACGTTACTATGGAAGGGATATATAGATTCTTTAACATATATTTATTAGCAGTTTTAAAAATTTAAGTAAGCACATAGTATCAAGGGGTACTGAGCCTTTGCAAAATTTACACTTTCTGAAAATTGACATTTTTTGTGTTTAGTCATATGTCATATATGTATTTGTCATATTGTTTAATCTGTATACAGCAAAGAAGAAAAGGCTGAAGGGTGAGCAACCAGAAGTTCTGTCAAAGTTAAAACCAGTAGATGTAGTGGAAGGCGACACAGTGAAATTAAGGTGCCGTATCATGGGATCGCCTGCCCCAACAGTAGAGTGGTTTAGGAATGGTATACGAATCCAACCAAGCCATAGAGTGACAATCGAAAGCGAAGACGAACTGCAAACTCTAACGATCACAGACTCGCAGTTTGACGATGAAGGAAAATACAAGATTGTTGCTCGTAATGATCTTGGTGAGTGCTTAAGTGCAGCAGAAGTTCGAATAACAGAAATGATTGTCCGACCAGAGTTCCTACAACAACTGAGCAATATGAAAGTAACAGAGGGTGATGACACAAAATTTGAAGTGCGTGTGAGAGCAAAACCACTAGCAGAAGTTGAATGGTTTAAAGGAACTAAGCAAATTGAAGATATGGGGCGCTTTGAGCTGTTGGAGGATGACAAGGAAGGATTATACTCGCTTGTTATCAAAAACACAAACATGGACGATGTTGGAGGTTACAGGTGCATCGTTGTTAACGAAGCAGGAAGAGCGTCCAGCAGAGCTGAGTTGAAAGTCGCCGAAAAGTTATTTGCACCAAGGTTTATTGACTCGTTCGATGGGCAACCGCTAACTTTCAACCAAGGTACTGATGTCACACTATGTGCTCATGTGACTGCTAAGCCTGATGCTTACGCTGAATGGTTTAAGGAAAATCTACCATGCACTAAATACAGGCCTGACATGTACGAGCATGCTCCAAAAGGTCTTTTCAAACTTGTTATTGCTAATGCAACTCCTGAGGATTCTGGGATCTACACCGTTGAAATAAAGAACTCCATCGGAATGGTGAAGAGGACGTTTGTTGTCAACATTGTGGGTGAGTATTTATCATGACCTTTCCACATGATGACTTTGACTTTTACTATTAGGTTTATTGTGAAATGATAGAAGATACAAAAATGTACATTAATCACAGTTAGAAAATTTATAATTAAAGAGAAGCAAATGATACTGGTGTACAACTGGTCTCCAACCTTTAAGGTAGACTTGCAATTACTCCTTGCAAATATTTGCTTTTCTTTTTTTTAAGTCTTCGTTTGATCTGAGGAACAGTAACTTCAGCAGAAGACGTTTAAACACAGCGTGTGGCAAAGACAGCATTTTGGTCTAAGTTCAATCTTTGGGTTTTATTCTTTCAAAAGTGCAAATCCCTTTGGTTAACCACAAAATTAATTGATGGGATACATACCACCTACGTTGAAATGTACATTATTTTAGCCTTTCATAGATAATCATTTATTTAACCAGTTTTCTAAAGTGTTCAGTACAGCGCTGCTGCCTATCCTTAAAACATTTTTGCATATGCATGAAGAATTATTATTAACCTCCAATAAGGGGGTAGAAGATACAGTGAGAAGAATGGTATTTTTAAAGGTATAATTTATTTAAAGATGGATTTTTGGGTGTTATTTGATGAGCTAACATCAAACCCTTAGGATGGGAAGTAGTCGGTGTTTATCCCCATATTTTCCTCTTCTGAAACTCCCTACTATTCATTAAAATCCAGGGTAAAAGAGTCCCAAAAAAACTTTAAATTTGAGTAAAAAAAAATTATTTTAATTGCAGCTAAAAAGCCTATTGGCAATGCTCCACACTTTACCAAAAATCTGAAACCAGCAGAAGCGGTAGAAGGCCTTTCGGTACGATTTGAGTGTCGAGTGGACGCTAAACCTGAACCGGAAATTGAATGGTTTAAAGATGGCAATCCTTTGATGAAAGGAAAGAAACACCGACCTCTCTTCGACGGAGAGTTTTGCAAACTGATGGTGACTGAGTTAACACTCAGTGACCAAGGGAAATACACGTGCACAGCGCGAAACGCACTCGGCTCATCTTCGACATCTGCCGAGCTTGTTGTCATCCAGGAAAAGATAATGCCATCATTCAAGTCGAGAATGAAAGGAACGGAGGCTACTGAAGGTGAGGAAGCGCGATTTAAAGTTCGTGCTAGCGGTACTCCTGACCCAAATGTTCAGTGGTTTAAAGGGAACTTCAGAATTAAAGAAAAACCGAGCGAGTATCGATTTCTCCGTGATGGGGACGAGTACACATTAGTGATCTGCCATGTTAAATTAGACGACATGGGCGCGTACAAAGCTGTTGCAGTCAATGAAGCTGGGAAAGCACAGTGCACGGCTCGATTGGACGTGAAGGAAAAACAAATTGCTCCTGCCATTGCTGATGATTACGAAGACGAACCTGTGGTAGTCAAAGAAGGTTGTGACGTCAAGTTACACATAACTGCCCGAGGGAACCCCCGACCTGATATAGAATGGTACAAAGATGGACGTCGGCTATGGTCGAGCTCTCGTATGAGTATGACTAACCGCGATGAGAAATATTCCCTTATTATCATGAACTCAACCCAAGAGGACTCGGGGGAATACAAGTGTGTGGCCAAGAGTCGTATGGGAATAATCGAAAAAGTCTTCCAGATTGACGTCACAGGTACTGTTATAGACTTTTGGACTTTTTTATGCAGACATATTTCGGCAGGTCAACTGCTATCAGTAATGCAAGTAGATACAAGTTTAATGAAAGTTTGTGATGGTTTGTAAATGACACCTCGTACCAAATAAGAAACAACATTCGTTTCTCCATTTTAACTTTGTATAATAGTAATATAGTTGATAATGATGATGATTATTACTACTATTTATAATAACATTAATAACAATAATATTGATAACAATGATATAAATATTAACCACTTACTTGAAGAATACTTCATTTGAATTAAACGCTAAAGGTTTTTCGTGCCGTTGGTTTCAATTGATTTTTGCTCAATATGTTTACAGCGGATCCTCCCCCCATATTTCCCGAGAAGCTTCAGGAAACAACCGTGATGGAAGGAGAACCAGTTAAAATGGAGTGCAAAGTAGAATCGATAACTAGACCAACTATCCATTGGTTGCTCAGCGGACAGCCCCTTGTAGAAGGAAGGCGTGTTAGGACAGACTTTGACGGCAAATACTGTACACTTACCATCACTAGAGCTGAGCGGGGTGACGAGGGAGAGTATCGTTGTGTGGCAAGAAACAAAAA
This sequence comes from Isaurus tuberculatus, assembly GCA_025447995.2. Classification (NCBI taxonomy): domain Eukaryota; kingdom Metazoa; phylum Cnidaria; class Anthozoa; order Zoantharia; family Zoanthidae; genus Isaurus; species Isaurus tuberculatus. The sequence continues at coordinate 10,848 of JAOEHV020040080.1, read as the reverse complement.
TGGTTCCGGATCAAGCAAAGCAGCACTTTGGATCAAACAGCATGCTGTAAAACCTTACTTTAATAACCCTTTAAAGAATGTAGAAGTTTCGGAAGGACGAGAGGCTGTCTTTAAAGTTAATGTCTCGGGGAAACCAAAACCAAAAATTAAATGGCTTCATGAAGATGACGAAGTTGAGGATTCGGGAAAATTTGTTTTGGAACAAATTGACAAAGATGAATACACGCTCTCAATCGAAAAGTGCTCCTTTGACGATGCAGGCGAGTACACTGTTGTTGCGACCAATGCCGGCGGGCAGGCAACTTCTACAGCGCAACTCACGGTAACAGAAAAAATAATCGTTCCTTCATTCGAGGAAGGGCCGCAAGAGGCTCCTATTGAAATCTGGGAAGGAGCAACTTTGGAGTTAGAGGTGAACACTTGTGGACATCCTCAGCCAACTGTGGTGTGGTTTAAAAATGACCGACCTGTTAGGGGGAAAAAGAACTTCGATGTTTCGTCAGTAGACTCAAAACACATGCTCTCCATTGATAAAGTCACGCCAGAAGACTCGGGAGTTTATACCTGTGAAGCAACTAGCTCCGCCGGTAAAGCCAGAAAGGAGTTCAGAGTAAGCGTACATGGTAAGATAACTGAAAAGAATTTTCAAACTATCTTTCTGACAATCTAACGTTTTGCTACGTACGGCGTTCTGCAACAATACTCTTGTCCTATTTATGCTGCTGTTAATACATATCTAACTTCAAACGATTTTAGTTTTAATACTTGTCGAACAAGGCGTGATTTAAAAATCTTAAGTTTTTCGATCTTCGCCGTAAGGAGTGTAAGAATAGTATGCTAAGCGTTAACCCTTAGAACCGCTTATATGTGAAAGAATGAGAAAGAATTTTGGTTTTACATTAAAATATTGATTCTTTGGTTGATGTTCAAAGATTAGGTAAAACGCACGATTCATACTCCAGGTTGACACTTTTGATTGACGCTGTTAGTAGGGTAAAGGGCTAAAAATTCAAATTTAGAATTACTTTGGCAAAGAGCTAATGCTTGAAATGTCAGCTTTTTCTATTATTTGCGACGACAATCAAATCATTTTAACCTTGAGTTGTGTAAATCACGCCTTGGTGAGCCTAAGTTAGCCCAATTTACGAGATCGTCATTAATTTGGTTATTTTATTCTTACAGTTGCCTTCTACAAGAGTTTAGTTTTCTTTTTTTTCTTTCTGCTTTGTAGCCCAAAAAGTGGTAATGAGACGCGAATATGTCCCCCCTGACGCGGCTGCACCGGAGTTCCTTCAAAGACTTCAGGATGTAGAAACTGTCGAGGGAAGTGCTGCTAGGTTCGACGTTCGGGTTAAAGGTAGGATTTCCCATCAGCCTGCTCATAATTTTTTTTTTACTTCGATGTTTCTAATTGTCTTTAGTCAAAGGAGTTGTTAGTTTTTTTCCTAACTCGGTTTATAGGAGTTCGAGTTAACCACCTCCTGGGTAGCCTAGTTGGTAAGGTGCCAGTCTGTTTTGTGAGAGGCCGGGGTTCGATTCGCGGCCGGACCACACTCAGGGTCTTAAAATAACTGAGGAGAAGGTGCTGCCTTTGCTCTAACATCTGCAAATGGTTAGACCTTCGCGTCCTCTCGGATAAGGACGTTAAACCGTAGGTCCTCGGAGACCTTCTCGCATGTGTTGCCCGTTCAAGGCCCTTTGTCCACCTAAGAGTGGTAAAACTCTAAAACAAAACAAAACAAACCTTCCAACTACAGGGTCCCAGGTTCGATTCCTCGGCTCTGCCGGAATTTGAACATTTGTGTGACCTTCTTTACCGCCAAAGCTTACTCAGCTTTCCATCCTTACGAAGTCGGTAAATGAGTACCGTCTTCGGTTGGGAGCAAACCAGCGATGGATTAGTCTCCAGTCCAGGGGGAGTCAATGATTCTCATCTACTTAACATTACAGAAACCGGAAATAAGCGCCGGCCCCATGGGCCACAAGGCTCGTTAAAGGATTTAGCTTTAAATGTTTGTTATATGTGCTTCCTTTTTATCTATTTTCATATCACTTGTGCAGGTAAGCCAGAACCGGAGGTGGACTGGTACAAAGACAACCGAATGATGGCTGAGGGCGGACGCTTCAAGTTTTTGTTTAATGATGATGGATTATGTTCACTAGTCATAAAAGAGACCACTCCATCCGACCGCGGCCGTTACAAGTGTGTAGCCAACAATGCGGCTGGAAAGGTTCAGTGTAGTGCTGAGCTATTTGTTGAGAGTAAGTGAACCCTTCTGTTCAGCTTTTAAGCCGCACTCTTTTGTAACAAAGTTTCAAAACATACAAAGTAACAGAGTTTAGATTTGGGATTTGTGGCTTTGAACGGAGTTTTTCCAGGGACAAAGCTTTTGACATTCAAAACTAACGAGTCAAAACAGAAAGCTCTTTCTTTTCCCCTTTAATTACGTTATATATTTTACAGAATAGTTATAAAACTGGTTGCCTGAAGTAAAAAAAAGCACAAAACCACAACATTTAACATAATATTTAGTTATTTTATTTTTCATTGCTTTCTTTTTTAAATGAGCCGTTTGTTTTCTATCTGAATCTGCCTCCTTAAGTTCTTAAGCAAGCTGCACACTAGGCGAAAACAACGCAGCGCCAATTCCGCCTCGAAGAATTTATGTTATTCAGCTCATGTGGTTGTTCCCCGCACACTTGGCGCTGTTATCGACAAAAATTAGCCATGGATGCCGCCATTTTCAATGCTATGTCGAGTTACGCATGCGTAATCACGACAAGAGGTAATTAGCGCCAGCGCTAAGTTTGTTCAGTGTCCGCACACTAGGGGAAAACTTCGTGCGAAAAGTGCGCGGCGAAAAAAATATCAAAAATGTTTAATATTGAGCGCTGTTGCTGCAGTTGCAAGTGCGCTTGAAAATTAACTCCGCACACCCGGCGAATTCTTCGCGGCGGATTTAGCGCCGCGCTGTTTTGGCTTAGTGTGCGGCTTGCTTTAATTGTGTTTTGATGTTTTTCGTAGACTTAAGGCCGTTTTCCACTTGGCGGAATTTTCCGCACGGAGCGAAATTTTTCTTTGTCTTGTGTTCAATAGAGCGTGCCTAATTGTAAAACACAAAAGAAATTTCCGCTCCGCGCGGAAAATTCCGCCTAGTGGAAAAAAGGCTTTATTCATGCTTCCGTCTAGGCTGTTGGAAATCTTATTTAAACTGGATGTGGTTTACATCTTAGTACGTAATGTAAAAAAAAGTTTATTAAACCCTACGGCTACCTTTCACAAAAAGGTGGTTACAGTTAATTGTTGAGTGCGGCTACCAATTTTGCTGCAATAAGTTTCGGCTTTCCTTTAATTTACTGTCAGTCAGGAGCTGCAAAATTACGTTGAAGGCAGAGATTGATGGTCCCCACTGTTTATGGACACTTTATCCGTACATGCCACGTGCTTGCATTCGTTACTGTAACTTCCTACAAGTGTTTTAAAGACAAATTTTAGTTTGGGCAAATAGATTCTGATATCTTTTTCCTTTTTTCCATTATAGCGCACGGTTTCGATATTGCTGCAAGTGAATCCGATTTGGAAAATGGTAGCCACCGACTGTCAAGGTAATAAATGTTAAAGATGCTGGTCTAATGCTACTAGTAATTTAATTATAACATAAAGAGAGGCTGTCGCAATGAAAGTATTCGTAACCAAATTTTTTGTTTAAGTAAAAAAGCTTTTTAGAGTGACTAAAAGTTTCGTTAGACATCTTTGCTTTGTCATGCTGCACCATTAAACATTGCAGAAGGTAGATGTCTGCCGAAACATGTTGGTCAATGAGTCGTTTATTATATAAAATTTATTTTGGTTTTGGTCTTTTAAAGACTATTTTTATAGTTGTTTCTTTATCAAAGTGTTAACCATTTCTACTAAAACTATTAATTTTTAACGTTTCTGCTTTTTTTGGGATATCCTTCCGTTAAATTTGTATAAACTTCACATTAGTATTAAGTTTCCAAGCGGAATTTATCGTGTAAAGCAAGCAGCAGGTTCGTTTAGATAATCGTATTGGCCTTAGTGTCAAAAATCTAAATTCTCATCTATTTTTATAGTGCCATGAACAACAAAAACAGAAGTTTGTTAAATTTCACAAGTTAATTCTTCCATAAGAAAGTTGAGAACGGGAGAGTCTTGTTTTGGAAGCGACTCCAATTTATATAAATATATATGTATAAGGAAAAAAGGGCCAGACTACATTGTCATCTCTACAACGCTGTTTCGTGAGCCGGTAGACTCATTCATCAGGAGACTTCAATTTTGATTATTTGTCGTTACAAGTAACTAATATAGTGTGGTGATTTGCATACTGAGTGACTGTTTATAATGGTGTTGTTGTTAAATGTTACGCAACAGTACATTTAATCTGTGTCAAGTTGCAACCTTTGTATATATATATTGGACTGGTTGCTACCTACTGATCAGCCAATCCGACCCGTGTAGTTTGCTTTGACTGAAGGAAGAATATATCTGTGAAGCAGCCTTGTCTTTTTTGTTTCAAAGGGTTTTATCTTAAGATTCATGATCAGTGTTTGAGTTTGTATTGCAGTGTTGTGAGCAATAGCTTTATGAAACAATCTTAGCAGCAGTGTAAACAGTATAAAAATTACAAAAGAAAACCTGAAAAAAGAACCCGCGATATCTTTGGTATTGGTTCAACGTTCTCACTAACTGAACTTTGAAGTTCGTTTAAGATCGATGGCTTTAAAGCACTTTTAACTGCTTACTATAAGTTACAAACTGACTTTCCTTTGCACATATAGAGCATCAACGATTGAGCTGACCTCTGATGACACAGAAGAAGAGTTTTCTGATTCAGAACAGCGTGTGCCAATCAAACTTCCACCAGAAATCACCTTAGTACTCCGTAACCGCGACATTAAAGAAGGGGGTTTTGCCAAGTTTGCTTGTCGTGTGGTCAGTAAAGAGACAGTTAATGTCCAGTGGTTTAAGGATGACTTACCTATTAAAGAGGGCGGAAGGTTCATATTTGAGAATGACGATGATCTTTACGCATTGACTGTTACCCAAGCAAAAATGCTGGACGCTGGACATTATAAGCTTGTGGCAACAAGCGAGCATGGCTCAGTTGAAAGCAGTGCCTATCTTAGCGTTGAACGTAAGTAAAATACTTTAAACTCTCTAACTTGGCCTACCTCTCAAAACATTCCTGTTTCAAATCAGCTTCTCTTTCTAATGAGCACCTCTATCTATCAAGAACCTGTCTAGAAGGTATCAAAAAATAAGCCCCATTTTGGGAGCCAGGGATCGTAGCGGTTTTTAAATTCTTTGAAAGTCCGTGAATTTTCTGAGAGGTCTTTAAAGTCTATAAAAAGTCTTTAAATTTTCAAAAAATACTCGAAGTCTTTCAAAAGTCTTTGAAACAGAATAAAGTTCTTCGAATGCCTTTTAACTTCCATTTTCTATTCACTTTTCAATTTAAAATGAATTATGATAATGCTCGAAGTACCTGCGAGCCGCGTCACAACATGGTTAGGCCTTGTTTATTTACTTACTACTCCGAAAAGGATTCCATTTCAATACTGTGATTAAGACAGAATTTTTCGAACACTGCATTTTTAAGTTTTGAATTTGTTACATGTCATATTTGCTCGTAATCTATCATAAAATGTCTTGGAAAAGTATTTGAATTCTCTTGGTTATTAAGACTGAGAATCCTGGAGGCTATAGGGTTTACGGTATATTCACCGGGGGATGTGAAAGGGTTTGCATCGCCTTCCATTAATAACCTAAATATTAGTTATACTAAAAGAATTTCTATTACAGTATTTGTTTTATAGGTGTTACGTTATTAAAAGAAATGTATGAATGAGAAGCTTCTGATATCAGTTGAAGCATTAGCGCGAGTCTCTATGAAACAAAGAGAACGTAAAAATTTTCGATCGAGTTGAAATGATCGACTTTGAAAATACTAATTCAATTATTCTCTTCAGCCTTGGTGGGTAGCGGTTGTAGAGTGTTTATCTCGATGCTTCGCGTTTTGTTGAATAATCTGCCCTCTTTTCACCTTGACTACATAGAATCATTCTTAAGTATTATATATAAATATAAGTTATGTTAATATAAATTAATGTCGTCAGACAGAACTGTTTAAGAGTTACTTGATGGTACCTCGACGGTAATAGTGATGTAAACGATATCGGTGTCAACGTTCTAATGACGCATTTATCTTTTCGCGCAGCGGAAATGGAACCTGAAGCTGAGGGAATCAGTCCGAAGTTCACTGTTCTTATGAGGGATGTGGAAGCTGAGGAAGGCGCATCAGCAAAACTCGACTGCAGAGTCAGCGGTTTCCCTAAACCGGAAGTCAAATGGTACCATGGCACAAAACCTTTGATGGCTAGCCGGAAGTACATAATCGAGGAAAGTGAAGACATGTGTATTCTCACCATTACTAAAGTGACAGAAGATGATGCAGGAATATATCAATGTGTCTCCAAGAATATTGCTGGCGAAGCGAGTTGTTCGGGCAACCTTCGTGTCGAACGTAAGTGATAATGTCTCATTAAAGGTGTTTGACGTCTTGATGTTTGGGCTAGTTAAAGGGTTCGTTATTTTCTTGACAAATTTTATAGTGACTTTCATTAGTATACATCGACTTAGTGTTTCTTCGATACTAATAACTTTGTTTACGTTTCGACTGCTTACCTATGCGAATTAAGCCTATATTACGTAGTGCGGAGTCGGCGCAGATTTAGGTAAAGGCCGATTTTGTTGAAAGGTAGGGGGGGGGTTTCTAACCCGGGTCACAACGGGAGGCACGAGTTTTAACCTTTCGACCATCCAAACTGCCAAACTTTTAATTGGAAACATACGTACAATATTTTTTATCCTATACTTATCTTTTAACATCGTAAAAAAATTGTAATATATTTTCTAATAATTGATATTTTATGTTGCTTATTGCGATAGGACGAGATACAGAGGATGAAGAAGAAATCGAAGCCGTTGATGCACCAACGTTAAGGTAGATATAAACATAAAATCAAAGCTGATAAATAAAAAAAACACCAAAACTTGCCTGTTGAGATTATCAAGGATATCATTTGTCAAGAAATTCTAGGTTTGACTGAGCACATATTCATCTCACAGGGCCCTCGCTCCTGAACCAGAACATCCTTTGGCCAGCAGGTCACGTGAGAGGTTCCCGCAACCCCCAGACTTTACAGTGCAGTTGCGGGACCGCACTGTTCTTGAGGACAGTCAGGCTAGGTTAACCTGCAGGGTTATGGGTGTACCGGAGCCACAGGTTACGTGGTATAAGGACGGCAAGATAATCAGTCATGGCGGTCGGTACACTGTTACCATCATGGGAGGAAGTGTAACGTTGATAGTTAAATCTTGCAGAGTCGAGGATTCAGGTCTTTATAAATGTGAAGCAACAAACACGTCGGGAACTGCTGGTACGACTGCGCAACTGACTGTTGAAGGTAAGCCGCTGACCGAGAGCTTGCTGAAATGCATTTTAATTATATTGGAGATCTAATACTACCTTTTCAGGATCATTGACTTAAAATATATGAACCGATGATTAAATAAAATGCACGGTTGCTCAATTCATTTTAAAATTTGGATTCTGATTATGGCCACCGATGATAGCCGAAACTTCAGTCACTGATATCAACATTAGTACTTCTCACGATTACTTTTAACTGGATGATCTCACGCTCTCATTTACACCTCCATTAGCGGATTCCTTTCTGAGGTGGAGAAAAGATTTGGGCCCTAACGAATCGGTCAAACTTGTTTTTTTTTTATAAATGAACTCTCTCCAAGGTGAACCCTTTCTGAGGCAAACAATGAATTTGGTCCCAAGAGTGCCGAGAGTACGTGGAAAACGGTAAAAAAAAAACTTACTATGGTTTATTTAATGTTAATCTTGACCATTCTATGAGACCTATGAGGTGTTTTGGGATTTTACGTCATAAATTTTTTTTCAATAGTTCTTCTTCTTGCAGCAAAATCCACTTCTGCACCTCTTTTTGTTTTACTTAAAGAGTAAATTTCTTTACAGCGTTCAGTTCTCCTGAACCGAAAAAGTATGAGGTCAAACCAGGATTCCTTGAAGAATTGAGAGATGTGAATACTGTTGAGGGTAGAGATGTGAAACTGAAAGTCCAAACCACAGGCAAACCAAGACCGAAAGTGGAATGGTTGAAGGACAACAAACCCGTGTCAAAGTACGACCGTAGGTTAAAGATGGAGGACGACTTCATTGGTGGTTATACGCTTACCATCCGGGACACACTTGATCACGATTCTGGAGAGTACGCTTGCGTGGCCACAAATTCCGCTGGCAAAGCTACGTGTAGCGCTAGAGTAAATATTGAAAGTACGTGCCATCGTATGTAGTGCATTAAAAATATTATAAGACCTTAAAACGAGTGCTTATTACAATGGTTTCTGCTCGACAATTTAAAAATCTATAAACAAGTAGTACATTTGTATTTCTGGAAATTAAAGTATTGTTTCTTAAAGTTTCTGCAAACGTAAACAAAAAGTTACCACATTTTTAACAATCTGTTTGCTCACTGCAATAATTTGTAGTAAAGATATATTTTATTTAGTCGTTTATATTTAGCTTGAAGTTGCACTAAACGTGTTAACAAATCAGTATTATTATAAAGAAAATATCTTTGTTTGTTGCTGATTTGAGTGGTTGTTATGTTTTAATTTGGAATGTATTATTATTATAATTATTGTTTTAGTTTTGTTTTATTTCGGTGTTTGTTATTTTAATGTTAAACCTTACACTTTCATACTTTTTTTTTGGTCAATTTTGAACGTCTTTCTTTCTTTTTCAAGGAGAGGAGCCGGTATTCAAGCCAAGCGTAAGAGAGGCAGTGATGTCAGAGTAAGTCATTATTGATGTCTTGCCGACTTTTAGCTCTATTGTTTTCATTCATAATAAACTGAGTGTTAAAGTAATTTATATTTGTGTACAGTTTTATATTTTAGGCATCATACAAACATTTAGTTGTAAACACAAAGAGTTTTTATTATAATACATAAACAAACGCAGAATCGTATGGACGGTAAATGGTGGTGCAGTTTTTTCTTCCAGCCACAGTGTCACAGACTCTGCGGAGATTTGAACGTTGTGTGACAGTCGTTTACGCTAAAGCTTACTCAATTTTCCTTCCATATCAGGTTCGGTAAAACGAGAACCATGTTTTGCTGGGAGCTAACCTGCGATGGATTAGTGTCCCGTCCAGCAAGAGTCAAAGACTCTAATGCGCTTAACAATAGAGAAAGGGTGATAGGCGTCAATGACCCACTAGGTCGCTAGGAAAAGGCTAGAAAATTAATTATAAAACTATGTATTTATGAAAAAAATTATTTTGGGAAAAACTTAGGCCCAAGTTTTCAAATTACTCGCTACAGTAATACATACAGTCAATAATTTAGTGCAGAAAAAATGTGGAGAGAAATATACTGCTGACCACAACTGAATACTTTAATCTATAGGCCAAAATTACCAGCTGAAGAAAAAATTACAGTTGCCTTAGATACGTCTTTGTCAAGCGCCCCAAGAAGAGAAAAGACTGAACCAGCTGAAGTAATACTCAAAATTCGAAATCGAACAGTGGATGAAGGCGACACTGCCAAGTTAACATGTAGTTTCTTTGGCACTCCTGAGCCCACAGTGCAGTGGTACAAGGACAGCGTCCCAATTTCAAGCTCAGCTAGATGTACCATTAAACAGGATTCAGGAACAAACTCGCTCGAGATCAGAGATTGTATCCCTGAGGATTCCGGTTGGTACAAATGCGCGGCAACAAATAAGGATGGAAAAGCCGAAACCCTGGGACAATTGACTGTTGAAGGTATAGGACTTGTATCACCTTTATGGTTGGCTAATATAAGGTTTAACAGATAGCGTATATTAGCGTGAATCTCTATTTAAACAGGGGTGATTTACTAGTTGATCAGTCAATCAACTTCCTTAGCTTTGCCCAGTAACATGAAAAACTCTTGTGTGTGCAACTGAACCTTTAAATTATATCAGCATTTTGTAGAACCAACTTTCTTTAGAATTCGAGGTGTCCGTGTGATGTTACCGTGAGAACACTTGAACTCTCTTAAACAATTTTGATAATTTCTTTTCTCTAGGCCGCTTGGTCTTTTATCTTGTGCATGAAAAGCGCCATGTACTTGGTATTGTATTATCTTTTTTATTGCATAGGTTAAGGCATGGAAAGGCAATGATTTTTTTTTTTCAAACTTGCAGCTCGTGTAAAACGTGTTTCAAAGTACAAGGCGCCTGCTTTCATCAGAGAAATGGAAGACCAGGAAACACGGGAAGAAGGCTCCGCCACGTTTGAGGTACAGGTCAGCGGCAAACCAGAACCCGATGTTGAATGGTTACTAGATGGATCACCGGTTAAGAGAAGCAGAAAGTATAAAATGCAGGAAAAGTTAAACGGAGTTTGTTCTCTTACAATCGTCAATGTAAGCTCAGATGATGATCGTGGAAAGTACAGTTGTGTTGCAAAGAACAGAGAAGGCTCAGTTGAGTGTGAGGCCAAACTTATCGTTAAAAGACCAGGTAATAACAGATTGGTAAAAAATGTTAATTAAAATTTATTCTCAATAAAGATTCGTGTGAACTCCAAACACACTAGTTGTACACACTTTTGAAACTAGTTTTTTCTGCTGTTAAAGTTTGGAGTATAAGAATTTTAATTAATTGAATTTCGTTACTAAAAGCTGTAATGAAGTAATAAATTATACCTAATTATGTATAATATGAATAAAGAGATTATGGGATGTAATGGCGAACTAGG
>JAOEHV020039985.1:0-17505 GCA_025447995.2 Isaurus tuberculatus | reverse complement strand
AAATCAAATTTTGATCTCTTTAATAGGCATGTTGGGTACCAAAATCTTAGTTCCTTGACGCCTGGCAAAAATACCAGAACACCGGATCATGGATAGATTTATTTCTACAAGGGGTCCACAATATGTTACAAAATATGCTTTTTTACTTCCGGTGTCTGTTTAGACAAACCATGGCTCGTACTAAATATTATTATACGGACGTCCTTTTCGAATTTATCACTGAATTTTTTAGACATCTTTATACGTCTTATAATGTGAAGTACTTTTCAAGGGCGGCGGAAAGAACTGAAAACTCGCCGAAGGAAAAAAAAATTGGCAACGTCATAAACCAAACGAAAAAAAATCACCAAATGACAAAAAAAAAAAAAGAAAAGTAAAATCGCGAAAAAGAAATAGAAATCTGCCACAAAAATTTGGGGGTTTACCCCCCTAAAAAAATTTTAAGTGGGCTCTAGTTCTCTTTTGCAAAAAAAATAAAATAAAATAAAATAATAAGAATAATAAGAATTCAAACAAACCATCATTTACATCATAACAGGCCCGATATAATCGTACTGGAAAAGGCGAGCAGAGTGTGCCAAATCATCGATGTGGCATGTCCTTTTGATACCCGAATTGTAGAAGATTGACCACTATCAGGACTTAAAAGTTGAAATACAAAAGATGTGGAACTGTAAAACCGTATCTGTTGTTTCAGTTGTAATTGGGGTACTTGGTACAGTGACCAAAACCTTGATGATATGGGTTACAAAGATAGGAACGCCTGGAATCTTGAACTTACTCCAGAAAGCCTGTTTGTTGGGAAAGAAAGAAAGAAACAAACAAACAAACAAACAAACAAAGAAAGAAAGAAAGAAAGAAAGAAAGAAAGAAAGAAAGAAAGAAAGAAAGAAAGAAAGAAAAACTCTGTCACTCGTCCTTATGCTTGCTCCGCTACTGAAAAATTAGGTTCTCAAAATAATATGATCTTGTGTTTCCTCAATACTGCTTATATGGTTAGGAGGTTGGTACTATTCTTGTGACCCGTGACAATTTTGGTGGTAACGCAAAGGTAGGTCACGATCACAAAGCACTTTTATGCAGCTGCCATGTGTTGGGCGATATTATATTGAGTTTGAAAGAAAAAAAATGTTATTTCTGCCAGGAATACCTTAGACCACTTTCAGGTTAGCTGAATGTTCATATGCTTTTTCAAAGAAAAGTTCTAGCCGGTTCAAAAGCCTCAGTAATTATAACAACATCGATTTACTGGCCTGCATGGTTACGCAAAATTTCAATGGCTACGAAAAGACTGAAACTGGACCAAAACCATGCCAAATGCGATTAGATTTACGTCTTTGATACTTCTTCAGCTTCTTCTCCTTCTTTTCTTTTAAGTAAGCTTCTGCAAATTAGCTCAAATCAACGTGTATCTCGAACTGTTAATAATCCGTGAGGTCATCAAATGTCAACAACCCGCCTAAAATGTCCGTTTCACAGGGAACTTTATTGAATATTTTCGAAGCTCTGGCTTAATAACCCAGAATAATTTTAATGTGGGATTTGAAAACAATATCTAAGCTCTTCTTAGACAGAAATCTAAGCCGATAGGAGAATGGCCACATATCAAAAATATTTTTTACGTTTTGCTTGTAAAACAAAGTTTGATCAGCTAGGTAAAAATTGCTCTTCAAAAAAAGTGTTTTTGACTGTCAAAGAAATCATTTAAAATTAAAAAATTGCAAGTTATGAGATGAGTAATACCTATTTTATCGGAATCAAGTGTTTTTCCGCAAGATCTTAAAAATTTTGTTTAAGCGAGAGACTTTCAATGTGATGGAGCGTTTTCGGCTCTTCAGACAGCTGATTTTGTGTCTCGAGGCCGCGAAATCGATTTTCTCGCATAATTCGAAAACTACTTCGTATTCCGAAAAATCAACCCAGGACCTTTTAAAACTCACTAATATCTACAAATAAACCAAAACTAAAGATAGGTTGATATTCGAAGTGTGGCCGCATTTTGTCTGGTTTTTGCTGACATTGGCTCTTGAAGGGCATGTGTGAGGGTTTAGTTATTTATATCAGAACATCAAATTATTTTCATATTTGTTTGATAGCTAGTAGAAAGTTTTTGGCAAAATAGGAATGTTGTCCAATGCATTTTTGTAAACTTTAATGCTCATAGTTTTAGTAGAAAATTTTCTTTCTTTGATATCAAAAGCTTTAAAAACTGAAGGTTCTCAGACTCCCACATGGAATTGACCTTTTATTGTGAAGTTAAAATACAGTTGTGGAAATAAATGATTTAGCGTAAAAAACTCTTGTTTTGAAAGTTACAGTGGTTTGTTTAATTATCCATTTAACCATAAAGTACCAGACCTTTTACATATTATGCATACCACATTCCTCTGCATCATAACATTCAGGAAATGAATAAAGATGACTTGGGATGCCTTTTGGCATCTGAGCATCTTTCTGACTCCTACCACGGTGAGAATTCCACAAAGTTTCTTGGAATATTTTTAGTTCCTTTTGTATGATTGGAATAAAAATGAATGCCCTTAAGTCCCCGTTGAAATAGTAACAAGTCAATGTTTTAGTAAATATTTTAACCCCTACATCTAAATTGTTAGACTAAAATGATTAGAATAACAAAAAGGGTGGTTTAATTATACATAATTTAATGACACTCACATTATTCATTACTATTTACCTGTCTGTCTCTGTGTTAGCGTCATAATGACCTTGCTCCAACAGCATAAACAGCTGTCTTTTAAAAAAAATTTCCATTCGCTGGTGAAGCTCCCGCCACCGCCTTTCAATCTATTTGATAACGATTAAGTATATTTATTTACATTTGAGATTGAGATTACGAACAAAAGATACACGATATTGGACACTAGTACAAAAAAATATTTATACCTAATTTATACCTCACTCAGTGAAAGAGGATAAAATTAATGTAATATTTAAGTATAAAAGCTAAAAGTAGTTCGAGGCATGTAGAAGACTGTAAGGTCATGCTTGTCACTCTGGGAAGAATAAGTTGTTTTATATTTCTATAAGGCTTTGACATATTTTACATTCGTTGCTGTTGAGTTCTTTTATTTACGATGGTTAGGATATTCATCACATTGGAGAAAGCTCTGCCCTTGTGCAATCAATGGCTATAATTTGATTTATAGAGAACAATTCAAATATTCACAGTACACCTTTTAACTTTGAAATCTCCAACAAAATGGTGCATAACAACAATAACAACAACTTTATTTGTACCCTCCAATTTACATTACAATATAATAATTTAATATAGAAAAACAAAAAACACTGGAAAACTTGCAATAATATTATAGATCGTCGGTATTTATAAGGGGAGGGCGCTGGCTGTCTGAAATAACTACAAATTAAGCTAAACTAGTCAGACAGCGAGGCAATTGATTTGAAAGATTTATTGGTAAGTTTAAATAATCAATCGGCGAGACGGAGGTGTACAGCTATATAAAAGTAATGCAAGAAAAAGATAAACCAAAATATATAGGCAGTAGATAGACAAACAAGAGATAACTGGCATAACACCAGTATGGTCTTTTCCTAACTTTTCTAGGACGGATGTAGAACACTTTTTTTATCTTTTATCAAAGCAAAGACTAGCTAGCAGACCAAGTTACGAGGAACGGCTAGCTGATGATGTTCTCGAATTTCACGCTGCATCGCTCTGTACCCTAGCAGTTGCCCAGGGCCTTCAATCTCTTCTTTAACAGCGTTTTGGACTTCTTCGATGCAAGTATCGTATCTTATGTATTTTATATCGAAAAAACTAAGTCTCCTAGCGAGTGTACCTAACGACCAGGCATATTGGGGGTAGTCTCGCTGGACAAAGTCTAAATTAAAATTTGTGTCCTTGATAAATTTCTTAATACAAATTTATGTAAATCTTCCTTCAATTGTTGATCGTTTTCCCATTCTGAATTGCGTATTCGAGCCGCCATTGTTTGACATGGGAGCTGGCCAATTGTATCGCTGGCTAAGAGAGCGCTGGGCTGCCTGCAGAGTTTTGTTTTTAAATTTCGTTTTTGAAACTTGATTCAGCCGGCCCAGCGCTCTCATAGCGAACGCAAAACATATTTTTGAAATAAATGTCGTTGTTTTCAATTTTTTTTAATTCAGCTATTTTGCTTTTATTTTCTTTAATATTAAATTTACGTTAAATTTAAAGTTATACTATTTTTTTCGTTTCATTTTGATTTTTTAATCTATTTTTTTCTTTTTTCTTTGATTTGTAGTTGTTTTTTTCTATAATTTTTTTTCTCAAAATTATATTCGCTATTTTTTTCATTGATTTTTTTTTCTAGTTTGACAATGATAACTAATGATTTTTGCTATGAGATCGATGGGCCACCATAGTGGTGTTTGAAAACAAATGTTTGCTAGTGTAGACGGGCCTTAACTGAAAAATGTTTTGAATTATTTGCGATTCTAATTCAAAGAAATTGTGATTGATAGAAAAATGCACTTTTCATGTTTTGTTCAGAGTTCAGTCCTGTTTTAAGCTAGCATAAAACATATTTAAAAACAACACACGATTAAAATTAAAACATCGCAAAATCTCCTATTTAGAATTTTGATGTACATAACTTGTTTAGTATGATCAAAAAACAAACAGTTAAAAACTTTCAAAGTCATTAGTGACTAGACTTTGCTGTAAAAAATTTTTTTCCCAAAATTAATTTTAAATACGTATTCAGTATCGTGTGGTTAAGCTTTTTTGTCCAAATGTAACAAAAGAATAGTAAGGATAAGTTATATTCTTCATTTGGAAGTATTCAGTTTTCAAAAGATCGTAATAAAGCAATAATGATAAATTTTGAAAAAAATGGACAACTATCACAGGGCGAAATCACGAGTTTCCGTTTTCGGAAATCATGCGGAAACAGCCTCTTATGGCGTTAAATGCAAAGTCAATATTTCCTCACTTTGATGTGTTTCCGTAACATTTCAGCGCCGGAAATGTACAACTATGTTTCCTCGTAGGAAACGCCGCGGAAATCGGGCACTATATGAATATAGTATTAAACAGTATAAAGGAAATGTTGATTAATTCTTCTTAACAAAACGTCTTCGATTTTGAAACATCCAGTTTTTGACCGACTTGAATTTGAATTCTATGCGTAATTGTGATATGATTATTAACATTTAAGGTTGCACAACAAACTCATTGAGTAAAATATATATGCTTTTTTATATGAAAGACCCTCAAATTGGCCGACGCTCCGAATATCTAGCTATGGAAATGTTTTACCCAGGCTAGAGACTTCAGTAAAACTTCTGCCTTTTTGGTATCGAAAGAAACCTCTCTGTCTTCACGTTTAGATCATTCTTTTTTCTCTCTCTCTCGGTAGTGGTTTCATCGTGGGTTAGAATGTTTTGGCGAAGAGATGGAGATATGGGACCAAAACAGCATGAAAAGAAGAACGAGAGAGCTTACCCCCTTACTATCATAGGGTAAGGCTTTATTTTGTGCCTATTTGGAGGGATCTGACGGGGGACCCTTACGTGTGTGAACGCCTTTAGGTAATTCTTTTTTCTCTCTCGTGATAGTGGTTTCCCAGCCGCATCAAGTATAGTTCTTTTGGGATGAAACTGATGGTGGATCCTTCCCATTGGTGGATTGTACCCCCGTGTCCGAAAGAAAAAAGTGAGCGAGCTTAGGTCCTTTTTTTTTCTCTCTTTTCTTAGTGATGTCCCCCGATCATGTATTGGTGTGTGGGACTAGAATTATCGGTCCAGGATCCTACCCAATGGTACAAGCATCCTCCCTGCGAACGAGCCTAGGTAATGTTTTTTCCTCTCTTGCTAATGGTACCCTTATTCCATGGTGTGGTGGTGTGTGGCCAGGGAATGTTTATGGGATGAGCCGGTGCGAACATGGTATTCCAATAAAAGAATGAAGTGGTGGATGTATTCCTGGTGTGAACGAGTCAGGTATTTTTTTTCTCTTTCCCTCTCTTGCTAGTGGTACCCTCATTCCAAACCCGTTTGGTGGTGTGTGGGTCGGGAATGTTTAATGGATGAGCCGATTCATAAATCGTATTCCGACGAAAGAAGCTAAGGATAGCATGGATAGTAGCCGACTGTGAACGAGCCTGGGTAATTCTTTTTTTCTTTCTCTCTCTCTCGGTAGTGGTTTCCCGATGGTGCCTGGTGGCCTTGGTGTGAGGGTAAAATGCTGGAATGGTCCCTCCAAGAAGAAGTCCCGCCAGAAAATAGATGGCCCTGTCCTTTTTGTGTGCCGATCTAAGCTGTTTTTTTCTTTTTTCTAGTGGTATCCTCCACCTTTTTATTAATGGTGTATGGGTCAACTGATGGGCGTGGCGAAAAGAAAATGAAGGCAGTTGTCAGAGTTACCGTGATCGTTTCTCTTCCCATTGGGTTCCCTATGATTAAATCCTTTTTTTTCTTCTTCTTAGATCCTAACGAACCCTATGGCCCGGCACCCCCATTTTATCACCACGGATCTCTATTGTTGGGATAAGGAGGAGGACGTGGCCGACCTGTATTACCATCACCACCACTACGATGGGATGTATATAGCACCCAGTGGGAATATTTTCTTTTTGGAACTGACTGATGAGGACGAATTCTTTTTTTGATTTTTTGTTTGTTTTTTTAGATGGGTCGTATTCGTTGTGACAAGTCGGATGGTGCTGATGCTCGTGCTTGGCATTATATGCGTATCATGGACATCTGTTGGTTTCAAGGCCAAAAGCTCGCGACCCTCCACCCTTTCGGGAGGAATCTAACTTGTTCGGCTTGTGGGTTTCGTTAAGAATATGGAAGGTTTCAGGTTTTTTGTCGTCGCTGTTCCCACGATTTTTTTAAAATCCGATGAGGATGAATTCTTTTTTTGATTTTTTTCCTTGTTTTTTTTTAGATGGGTCGTTTTCGTTGCGACGAGTCGGATGATGCTGATGCTCGTGTTTGGCATTATACACGTATCGTGGAAACCTGTTGGTTTCAAGGTCAAAAGATCGTAGACCTCCATCCTTTTGTAGGGATTCGTGTTTGTCTGGCTTGTGGGTTTCGCCAAGAATATGGCCTATTTCAGGTTTTGTGTCGTCGTTGTTCCCACGCGTTTTTTTTTTTAATTTTTTTGATTTTCTCTAGATTGTGGTGATGCGGTCTTCCCGGGTCTGGCAGAGCAGTGGTTGTCGTTTTTATGCTCCTTCTTTAAAACGTCCTTTGTATTATATCGATCAGGGCTATTATCCCTGGCTCCTTCGTTCCCTCCTGATCCACAATCATTATGTGGACCTCAGACCCTTTCCTTTACGGGCTCAGCATCGGCATCATCCGAACGTCCGTCGACGACTCCCACCCAATAAATATTTAGTGCATTCTGATGGGGTGTCCCCTTTTTATTTTAGATCCTGATCCAACCTCTAGAGCAGCCGATCCTGGACCGTCCTTATTTTTATGATCCCCGAGCTCAAATTCCTTATTTTTATTGTTGGCAAGGGTATTTTCCTCATTGGTCTGGCTCCGTCGATTCCCACCAACATTATAAACACATCAAACCCACCTCTTAAGAAGGGCAAGACCCCTTTCATCCCCTGATCGTTCAGGGTTTAAGAGCTGGGAAAATTTTAACTCGCCCTTGATTTTGTATTTTTTTTAGATCCTGATCCATCCTCTACGGCATCTTGAGTTCTATGATGAGCCCCCCACTCTCGATCCTCAATTTTATTGTTGGCAAGGGTATTTTCCAGGGTCTGCCTTCCCAATCTGCCATCACCATTATAAACATCTCCGCCCTTTTTCTATCAAGGCTCAAGGGCTGCTTCCTTTGTTCGTTCCTCGTTTAGGACCCAGTCAATATTTAGTTCGCCCTTGACTTTGTCATTAAATAAGACACACAGACAGACTTTGTTTTTTTATTTTTTTTATTGCATGTAAATAGTTAACCAAAACAAATGTAAAATACAAGTTGTAACATAAACAATAAAATTGTTGAAAACAACGTGAGTGTCTCTTGTTTGTTTTTTGATTTGCTAGATCATCCTGGATCGACCTCTGACGGAGGTTTTCTGTAATAGCTGGAAGGCCTTCGACCTAGAACCTTTCCCTTGTTTTTGTGGTTGTCTGGACGGGTACGATCCCTTGGATCCCTCCGTGACGTACTATCATCATAGTCATTACTGCGAGTTGATCGTGCGACCTTTGATTTATGAATCCTGGCAACCCCACGGAAGGTCTGCACGGTTACGTTGGGACAAATTCCATTAAAGGTTCAGACCTACCTTGGTTTTCATGATGTTTTTCACCACCCGTTCTGTCAACGTTTTCTTGCCAGGCAGATGTTCGATGGCGCGAATCATCTTACGGTCCGCTTGGTGTTTGTCTTGCAAATTCTTGCCGTGGCTGTAATCGATATCATGTTGTTTGGCTAACCGATCTAAACGATTAATGCCTGGATCCCCTCGTTTCAACCGTTTTTTCAAATGGGTCCCTGACCCCATGTACTGATACCCAGGCCAATGGAATTCTTTCCCGGTTTTAGCAATCCATTTTTGAATGTCCAACCCTTTTCCTCGGTGAACGGGGGTTCTTTTTCTTCTTCTTTTTCTTTTTTGGGTGATAGTGGTGGTATGCCCTTTTCTTCTGGGGGCTCCCATTTTTTTTGTCTTCAAAAATGTTTCCACCCTGGACCGGGTGCGATTCCTTTAAGCATCCGTTGGGTTTTCTGGGTGCTTTTTATACCCACCCCCGGCGAACCCATCCCTTCGATGCCTCCGACCTCCCCTTCTAACATACTTCGCATCCATCCTTTTTTTTCTTTTGGGCGGGGGAATCCGGCGAGGGGTTTCGGACGAGGGTGGGGTCGGATGCAAGACGATCGAATGGGTGGGTGAGGTAGTAGGCAGGGAAGGTAAGGTGCGACGACGAGGGGTTCCTAAAGGCGGTGGCTGAGTTGGCTGTTGCAGTTGGGTATTTTAAACGAGTTTTTTCATCCACTTTTCTAACGCCGTGGTCACTAAATCTTCTTCCTCTTTTGCTGCTGCTGCTGAGGCAGAAGCCATCGATCCTGGAATCTGACGTAATTTTTTGGTGGCGCGTCGTAAGGCACGTCCCAACGGTTTGATTTGTTTCACCACTTCTTCATCGGATTGGTGGCGTTTCTTTTGAGCGGCCAGTTGTCCGGCTTGATTTAATAAAGCACTGCCCATTAATTCTCCTTTGTAAAACTGCACGTCGGCGGGTAATTCTTTTTTAGGAATCACAATCATTTCTCCATGTTTTTGGAGCGGTGGGTAACACAAAATCACACACTTGGCCTAAACTTGTCCAAAATCCTCGTCCTTTTTGAGCTAAGAGATGTTGTCGGCGTCGTTTCAACGAGTTTTTTCGTTTGCCGATTTCACGTAACGGCCCTTTATAGCGACGAAGACGGGCCATGAAGGGAGGTGTCAGAGGCACTTGATGTTTCAAGGTATTGAGGACCAATTCACTCACGGCATTGATTTGATCTTTGTTCGCATGTTGTAAGAGTTGAGCGCGTCGATGCGGGGCACTGGCTGCTTGAAACAACGCTTTCAAATACGGTTCTTGTCGTTCGACCCGGGTGATTCTTCTTTTTTTTCTCATCGTCGTCTTTCTGTTTTACTTAATAAACGTTTGGCTCCGTACCCGGCAGCACCCCCTACAGCGCCTAAGGCAGCGGTTTTTCCTACCTCAGCTAAAGCAGGAGCCGCTAAGGCTAATAAGAGAAAGATTCCTCCTCGTTGTCTTCTTCTTGGATGACTTTTTCTTCTTCTTCCTTGGGAAACCACCCTTCTTCGTCGTCGTCGTCGTACTTGAGCCATCGAAGCTAAGGGGTGTCCTTTATAACGGTCTGGGGGCTAATTCTCCTCCGTCGACCACCACGTCTTCTACATGTGGGGAGGGAGGACGAACATACTGGGTTTTTATACGGTCCGGTAAAGGGAGAGCCAAATCTAAAATCAATTGATGGGTTAACATCCAGTCGTGCCACCACCGATCGAAGGAGTTTCATTCTTCGAGTAGTTGACGTTCTTTCCATTCGGCTAAAAATTTAGCATACGTCGTATAGGTAAAACGACTCAAATCCACTAAACTGTCCTAACGACGGGTTTCGATAAAGCCTTTGATCAAGGTAGCAGTGGACGCTAATAGGGCTACCACCCACGCTTTGGTTAACAAAGGACCCACAATCACACCTAAGGTCACCAACAACAAGGAAAGCATGTTGGTCCAGAGTTTCTCCCTTTTTAAGCGTAAATAATGACGTCGACGACACCACCAATGATAATGCACTTCGTAATACACGTTCGTTTTCAAGGCTTCTTTCATCGTCCTCCTCGGGTACGCACCCCTCGTCTTCTACTACTTCCTCTCGTTCGAATCGTCGACCTGGAGCGTTGAAGGATGCCTCCTCGCAGTGTGGCTGGGGGTCGTCTAGGGGTGGTTCTTATATTCGGACCGCCACGGCGTGGTGGTCTTGGTGGTGAGGGTGTAGCCGGGTCTAAGATCGGAGGGGGTGGTGGCGTGGCCACTGGGGTGGACGTACGGGTGGACGTGCTTCGTACATCGGGCTTTTTCCCATCTTTATACACGGAGGTAATGGTATTGGTATGGGTCACCGCTTGAATGTGGCGTCCTTCTAATCGTTGTTGTTCTTCATCCCGTAACATTTGTAAGATACGTCTTAATTCTTGACGATTCTCTTGGCTGGGTGGAGAGGACGCTAGACTCGAGCCAGAAGAAGGAGAAGAGGGGGGAAACGCGAGGAATCCGACTCATGCCTTTTCCCCCTCGTCCTAGACCCACCTGGATCGTATGAGGGGATGGTGATGGTAGTGGTGAAAAAGAAGGGGTTCCAGCCCCTGGTAATCCTTGTTGGCGTCCTGCCCCTAAAGGAGAAGCAGCAGCAGCAGGGGGTAAAAAGGGATCCTCCGCCATGATGCCGTTGACGCCCGCTAAAACAGCCTGGATATCTTGATCCGCGTCCACCACCCCCGCTTCCCACGGTTCTTCCACCACCTCAAAACGACGGTCACTTGCCATCTTTTTTTTGGCGAAACGTTGGGACGGGTTCTTCGCCTTTTAAGATATGGGTCCACAGACGGAAGGTATCGTCTGAAGCCGGATGCAGGTCGATGACTAAATACCCAAAAGGACGGGTGGTGGCTTCATTATAGACGTCTAACGCATCACGCCATCCGTTGAGATAGATTTGCAGCATCAAGGTACGAATCCCTGTTTGATCGCGTGGATTTTTAAAGGTCACAATATAATGGGCATTGCGGGAAATGGTTTTGGCAAATTTGCCTGGTGGAAACGAATCTTGACATAAGTACAAGACCGTAATGTTTCGATGATGCGAATCTTTGGTAAACAAATCCAAGACCCATTTATCTTGATCTCCTTCTTCCATCAGATCGCCCAAGACTAAAATCCCCCCTCCTGTCGGTCCGAACCAGGCTTCTAAATCGTGGGGGAAGGAATCCCTTCGTGAAAATGTACGCGTTGTTTTTTTTTTAAGCGCCACAAACCCATCTTGCCAAGCCCCATACGCACAATGCAGGTTGATCGGTGCTTGAGGAAAATAACGGGCTGGGTGTTGCAGTAAACGACTGACAAACACGGTTTTCCCACACCCTGAAGGACCGGCAATTAAGATACTGGAAAGGGAACGAAAATGCATGACCCCTGAAGACGCAGAAAAGACTACAATGACACTTTGTCAACAACGGTTCCTTTTTATTGATTGTTTTTGTCTAAGTTTAACATCTGTTGTTTTAACCAACGCGCGATTTTCGTATCTTTCTCGACATAATCGTGAGGACTAAAAGCCTCTAAAAATTCCGCCAGACTTCGACCTCGACTTTTTTCGATACAGTATTTTAAAGCATAATGGCCACAAGTGGCACTGTTCAATGTTTGTAAACTTTGACGGTTCGTATCCAACCAAGGCCAATGTTCAGCGATCCAGGTGGTGATCTTGGTATCGTAAGTGGTTAAGGGCAGACCATAACTGTCCATCTTTTCACACACCGGTCCTTCCGTCCATAAGGCGATCCAATGTTGACCTGGTCGATGGTGAGGGTCCGTATTGACAATGTACGCTTGGGCTCGAGAGCGAAGAGGCTGGGATGGTAACGTATCGGCTGCAAACACCCCCCGGAAACACCGAGGCTAACGAACGCACGTTTTGAGCGAGTTTCTCTAATTGATGGGTGGACAAAGCGATCCATTCCGTCTTAGCTTTAGATATCGTACAACACGGCTCCGTTGGGATCGGTGGTCAAGACGTTTTCGAACTCGCTCCACACCAACACCGTAATGGGATGGACGACGTTGGCTCCCAATGTAAATTCTAAACGGAAGTTGCCTTTTTGACACAGATTGAGCAAAGGGCCGTCGGCCTGGCCATTGGCGGTGTTGTCAAACACGAACAACGTACAATTGCGCCCTTGTCCCCACATTTCAGGGGTCACCATCACCCTCCAGCTTGCAACAACCGAAAATACCCCGCCATGTCATTTCGATTGTTGTTGTGGTTCGATTCCAAGGTCCAGTAAGGATATTCTTCTCCGTTATTCAACTGGTTCATGGTGCTCAAACCAAATTTTTGGAAGGCATACGGATGGTAGGTAACGTCTCCATTGAACGAATTGGGATGCAGTAACCCCACCACCATCCTGTCTGGGATCCGGCCTTGGAACAGATTGGGTTCTTGAAAGTCACGGACGTTGGTGTTTAACGTAAAGGTGCGCACTTCACTGCGGACGGTGGCCAACCTCACCGATTGATTGCTGGTGTGGCGAGTGGTGGTGATTTGCTTGTACAAGGTCGGATCGACGGTCAATTGGCACAAATGGAAACGCAGTTCCACATCGTCTTTACGCAAACGGCCATGCTGTCCTACCCCATTCAAATAAAAGTTGGGGTCCTGGAAATGAAAGGTGAATTTCTGTTCGATCCCTGGTGGAATGATTTTGCCCATGTAAAAGACTTCATGCATGGATCGGAAGTAAAAGGTGTTCCAATTTTCGGTCAAGTAGTTGGTCTTTTCTTTTTGCATGGCGAACACCGCCGTCTTTTGTTCGGAGGAAAGGGCCACGTGTTCAGCATGAGGACCGCCACTATTCCCTGTCAGGTCGAATTGATTGGCTGTCAGAGGGGTGGGAAAGTCGATCGGGACCAATCCTGTGGTGGCTTCTTGAGGAAACCAGCCTTCCGGTCGTAAAATACTGTTGCCTTCGGCCGGGGTGTAATTCAACAAGGTGGAGATGTACCACTTGTAAGGATAGGTGTCGGTTTGCGGATTGATCAAGGTTCCGTTCCAATGGACGGTGAATTGACGAATCATGGTGTGCGCTAGACCAGGGGTCGGATAGAGATTGTCGTCGGCTGCAATGGCTTGGTTATTGGTCTTGACCAACCGAACTTTGAGGGTAAAATACGTCCGACTCAAATCCAAAAACGAATCGGTTGCTGGAATCAAAAATTCGGCGGGCGTAATATTGTCCGAGACCGGCATAAACTCGATGATCCGATAACTTTGAATGGTGCTGTCGGTTTTAGGCAAACTAAACAATTGCACGACGTCCGATACGGCATTTTTGGAACCGGGTTGATGGACGGTTTCCATGTTAACGCCGTCGTGTCTTCTTCGATCTGGGTCTTCGACGGCGATGTCCTCCGACTTTTAAACCTGCCAGTCGGTACGCGTTCCGTATGGGCCAAGGCAGTCGAGCCAAAGCCGCTAACGAACCTCCTTTCATGTTCCGACGGATCCCACGTTGAAACCGAGGACGATTTCGAATTGGTTTCATTTTTCTCTCTCAACCAAAAATATCCCGTATTTTTTTAGCTTTGGGACTGTTACAGGCTTGCGTGGATTTACGTTTGAGGCCTCGGGTAGCGCCCTTTTTAAAGGCCTCCGTGGCTTGACGTAACACATTTTAACCTAAAATGCTTTTTAAACTTTCGTCGAGCCCTTCTTGGACAATCTCGCGAATGGAAGGCACAATCAACCCCGATAATCCGTCTCCTTTTTGAGGTTGTAAAGGCGTATACCGACGTAAACTTCCTCCTCGCATGATGTCCTTGTCTTATGATCGAAGCGACTCTGCGCTTTCTTTTTTTATAGTCCGTTTTTAAACGAGGTCGGTTCGGTGCCCGCCAAATGCACTAAGGTGCCATCGGTTTCGGCCACTTCGATTTCGATGACTTCGATCACTTGACTGCGTATCGGATGATATTGGATACGGTACGGTTCAAAATACATGGTGCCTTTGCCACGCCGTTCGTAATGGATTTCGCGTAACAAATCGGTAATATGACCTCCGACCATGGTACCGGCTGCCACATTGCAATACAGGTACAACGCGCGCGTCGGGGTTCCCACGATACTCCGGAAGGCTGTATTCAAATTCATCAAACGCCAATTGCATTTGGCACTGAGGATCACCTGGGTGTCTCCCACCACTTTCCACAAGACCGAGCTTATGGTCTCTTTCAGCGCATTGACGACTTTCGGGTCGGCACTAAACGTCAAGGAATGGGCTTCAGGTTAGGACTTAACCGATACTTCTGTTTACCCGTCTTGCTTTTTTCGGCTTTTTCTACCCACTCCATTTTCAGAGCTAATTTCAAATCGAAATTCACTTAAGGCTTACCCACCAGTCCATCCGAAAGGGTCTCACTACTGTCCAACACCAAATCCAGTTCGGTCCCGTGCGCTTCCCATTTGGTATCGATGTACAATTTTTTTTGACCGTCGGCTGTGAGCAAGGAACGCCCGGTCCTAACACTGCTCAGTCTTTTCTTTTCCAAAGCATCCAAGATGGCTCGCATGAAATGCTCTCCATCGGTGACCGAGGCCAAATGACCGATGTCGTCCATCTTGACGCGCGTATCCATTCGCTCATGAAGCTGGTCCTTTTGCGTAAACCAGTTCACTGCCATCACGTAACTTTCTTTGGGGACGAGTTTGTCCAGGTTCACCCGGGCATCCGGTAACGAAATACTGCTGAGACCCACCCGCCATTGATTGCCGCTTAATCTCAACGGTTGAGGTAAACGTACTTTGTACGAATTGGGTTGATTGGTTGTAAATTCTTGGATGGAGGCCGTAAGGTGACGTGACATTCGGTGTTGTTCATGATGTCAGGCCGTGTCCACTAAATCTTGTTTGGGAATCCAGCTGTTATATTTGCTAGGCCACCCTTTCCACTGTACGTACACTTGATCGCCGCGTCGTTTTAATATTTTTTCGATCCGCCACACCGTTTGATCGTCGATGTGCACCTGTTGTAGTTCTTGGGCGTAAAACGTCCCTTCTATGGGCGTGCTGTCTAATTCCGTCACTTTATAGGTGATGGGTTGACCCGGCACCACCCGTTCGATTTCAGACACTTCTTCGGTCCAACAAGGTAAATACCCTTTCTTAAAAGGCCGACGGAGTTGACTTAATCGGACCCGTTCCCCTACTTGAAACTAGGGTCGTTTGGTAGGTTTTTGCTTGAGGTTTTTCGACCCATACAGTTTATGCCAGACCTGAGCTTCGTTTTTAGGTGTGACTTGGTTCGGGGCCATCCCGATGCTGCGATGAGGTGTGGCATTGTACCCTTCCACCAAGGAGGGCAACACGTTGTCGTACCGTAACGTATTGGCGGCTGTAAAATAACGGTACATTCTTCCTTTCAACGTGCGATTAAATCGTTCGACTAAACCTGCTTTGGAATCCCCGGCCGTCGAAAAATTATGAATCTTTTTTTCTTTTAAAAATTTTTGGAAGGGAGCATTGTAAAAATCAGTCCCTCGATCCGTTTGTAAACGTCGAGGATGACGAGGATAGGCTTGTTTTAAGACGTTCCTAAAAGCTTGAATCAAACTGGTGCCTGTTTTATTTTTCAACGGTTCGACCCATGCCACTTTGGACAAGGCATCCACGATGGTTAACAAGTATTTGATGCCTTTGTTTTGGGAGGCTAATTTTTGCATGTCGACCAAGTCGGCAACCCATTGATGGTCCATCCCCATCACCTTCACTTTCAACGTAGGAAACTTTCGTCGTACCGGTTTGTGTAACGTATAGGTCAGATCCCTTTCTAACACGTTTTTCACGTCTTTCCATTTTTGACAATGGGCTCGAGCAAAACGATGGACGCCGCCTAAACTACCCGGTTGCCTAGGATCGCGGTACCACGTTTTCCATTGGTCTTTTTTAATCGTTTTCTTCTTCTTCTTCCCTTTCTTCTTGGGAGCCATGAAACCAACGGAGCAAGGTCGTGACTACCACCTTGCACACTAAACTCACCAAGCTAGGTAAGTGGGCTGCATAGTGGGTTTTTATATCTTGAAAACACCGGTAAGCTTGAGGGGCGTCGTAATGGGTACATAACCATTGTACGTACAAAACTCATTGACCCCAATGAAATCCTGGCTGAAGCAACGTTTGAAAGACTTACTCGTGCGTCTTTTCGCCCTGAGCCGGTACCAACGTTTTTAATTCTTGGGCTTAGGCGGGCGTCATAAAATGCCGCGATAAGGTCCGTACAATCCACCACCCTAGTCGCTGATACGCTTCCATGATCCCAACAGGAAGTCAGCACGTCTTCCCTTGCTTTTTATAGCCTAGGATCACGTGCTCCTTTTTACTCGGGCTTTTCAAAGAAAAGTCCGAGTTATAAATTGGGCTTCGTTTTTTTTTTGCGTTCAGTCACAAATCGCCGTTGTGTTAACAGCGCATGCGTAGATTCCATGAACATGCGTAGTACGTCCCATAGAAGCACATGGTCCAGTAATGGCGGATTGTTTGAAGGTCTTGTCGCTGAATACGAATAGTATGGAGTATAACACGCTCAAATCCAACATAGATCAAATCAAGCAAGGGCAAGTTTATAAATTCAATAAGGTTCAAGTTCGTGTATGGTCCGCCAGAAAGAAACTCGCGACGACACTCAAAACATCAATTGTTCCTTTAAAAGAACCAACCTTGGAAAATATTAAACAAGATACAGATACTACAACAGACCCAGATGAAACAACAACGATCACAGAGACTTTTTCCGTATCAAACATCGACAAGTACCTTAAATGTGTTGATTGTAGCAAGAAGATTATTCAAACTACGTCCACCAATACAATCAAATGTGACCACTGTCGTCATATGATGCGATTAGCAAGCTGCCCGAAAAAAGTATCTGCAAAACTTCTAATTCAAGTCGATGACAGTCAACTAACACTAGCAGTGAACAATGATATCTTGGACAAACTATTCTCTGATACCGATGATGATACAGCAACCATGGAAGAAACCGTACTTGAAGACTGCTATCATTGAAAAACATTACCATAACATAGAACCCAACAACTCTTCGTTGTTCTCAAATACGATTGTAATTAGATAGAACAACCACAAATCCAAATGGTGAGTACAAACAATAAAAGTATGGGGTGACTTAATTATGTTTACATTCAAATTTTTTAGTTTTAAAT
>JAOEHV020039875.1:6597-17509 GCA_025447995.2 Isaurus tuberculatus | reverse complement strand
GTAACAACCGAATCGGCGAAAAAGTCGGCGATTACCCTTTGATCATGAACTGTGTTGTGGAAACGAAAATCGCCGGCAAGGTCCAAAATCTGCCGGCTATCGCCGGCAGCCGGCGGCTATTTTGAACCCTGGGCTTTGTTTTACAATTGAATTTTTTACCGGAAGAGACGTTAGATACTTCTCTGAGAGATCAGGCACCCATTTCGGGGTCAGTGATGGACCAGTGTTTACTGTTGCCCCACCTATGTATCCTGGGGCACTTACACCATATGCATGCATAGTCGTGGTTAGCTTTTCCTATACCACATACTAAGGCGAGGAACCTCCAATAACCACCAAGAAAATACTCTATTTAAAAATAAAAATTATCAACATCTATCTCATTTAGCCCTTTCATTTCATTTCTTAAATCTTCAAGGTGCTCTCTGATATTATCATAATCCTCTGTAGTTTTTAGTATAGCTACTCCGTAATTTTTCATTAAGAATTTTGTGTGAAGTTTACAAGTTTCAGTCTCTTTCCTCTTTCCACTAATATAGGGAAGAGACTTGTTTCACCATTCAGTAGTTGCATTTCCTCCTTAAGTCGCCTCACTTTCTCAACAAGACTTTCTTTAAATTTAATTTGAACTCCTTCACTGTTACCTAGTGGAGGGTCAAGTTCCATATCTTGTTCAGCCCTTTCACTCTTTTTGATATTAAATATTTGTTGTTTACATCAGTGGACTTCATGGCGAATTCACGCCACGCCTCATTGGATATGTTAAACTTGTCCCTGAGATAAAGCCACATATTTTAAGTGTCGAGTTCATCCTCCTTTTAGTTCCTTTAAATCTTTTTCTGTAAATTGCAGTTCTCCTTTATCAATTAAATTAACAACTTCGTACTGGTTGTGTCTGTGTTTATTACCTCCACTGTTGTGGCAATAAAGTACAGACCGAGAAAATCAAGGGTGGCCTGACATTCATTTTCATTTGTGTTCGCACTTTTCCTTGTTGATTCCTGCAGTACTCGTTGAATTTTTTTCTTTATAGCTAGTTCTCTTCCTTTTTTCATATTCTTTTTTGCAAAACGCTTGCATTGTTTCTTATAAAAAATTACTCCTTTTTCGTTCTTGATCAAAGCATTATACAGTTTTTCTTCCACTTCCTGTGCGACCGAGGTCTCTTCCAGCTCCCTCTTTTCCCAACGTGGTGTATCATTCTCTTCTTTCAGGTTCACAACATAGCCTTCATTATAGTAAACTTTAAATCTGTATTTCTCGCCAGTTTTCCAGCTGTTTAGAAATTTTTAAACACATTTTCCCCCTTGTCTGCTCTTCTCTTTCAATTTGACCATGAGACTTGAAATCGTTTTTCTAAAAACATTGAAGATCCGATAATTATGATAATGCATCGTAATCTCGACTGCTCCAGCACACTCAACGATAGCTGACAAAATAGATATTTGCTTCCCATCACCTTCCTCTTCCTTCTTCTTTGCCACAGTGTAACAATAACAACAAATTTTATTTCCACAATCTTGATAGAGCAGTCAGTATGCAAATCAGTTAAGGAATTTAACAGATTTAATGTGGTCGGACACCATCAGGTGCTCATTCCATTTTATGTTAATTAGTATGTATCAGGAAAGTGGATGAAAAATAAAAAGGAAAAAAAAACAAAAGAAACAAACAAACAAAAAAAACTTGATGTTATAAATAGAAAAAGAAAGGGGGGGAATAAGATACCTGGAGAAACCAAATAAAGTAAAGCGTGTTGCTCTCGACCAAAACCCTCAGGAAAGCTGCAAATCAAGAAAAAAAATGAAAGATGGCCGACTGGTCCTTACTAATTAATTTCATGGTAAAACGACGGCTTTTGTCTCCTCGAGTCATCTTGCTTCCCTGTTGAATCATTTGCTATCGCGCCAAGAGATATTACACTGACAAGTATCAGAAAGAGAATCAGACCGTGACTTTTGAAAGCCTTAAACCCGAAGTTAATTACTCACGAATCAAGGAGGATTGAAAGTCTATTCCATGATTCTCTGTTCTCAACAATTCCATGATTCTCTGAACATTCTTAGGAACTTTGTTGGCCCACGTGACTCCCTCATTTACAAGATGGACGGCATAGTGTTCACAACAACATCTTGACCTTTTTGATTGTTATTCCCTATACCTTAACTGTATAGATATTTCTTCCAGAAACACCACCCAAATAACGAGAGTTCCTTCAAGTTTTATCTGTGTTTGGGCACTTTAGTTTTGCACGGAAGCAGGATATTCGGCGAGTCGCGGCTGTGAAACCAAGCTTACCAATGTGCGAAGTCCGGCATTTATTCGCGTCATTCCAAGTTGCCATTTTACGGTATGTTGCTGTCACTTTTAAAACGTATGAGTGTATCTTTTCAGTGAATTTTTTTGCAATTTTACCGATGTATCTTTGGATTCTGACCCTATCTTGGCTTACCCTAATCATCAATTCTGTTATTTCGAGTCCATTTTTTTCACGCTGTTTAGCTTGTTCCTCTTTAATTTCTTTTTCATATCAGTATGACACTCTTCATCATTAATGCTAGTCTTGAGCACACTGACATAATTCATATGTTCTTTTCCTTGATAATAGGAAGGGGGTTATGAAATATTTTTCAATTAAAACAAAGGAACACCAAACATTTTCTATTAATTTGTATGGAATATGAAATAATCTTCAAAATTTTTATTATATCTTTTGCCCTCTTATGAAAGCGAGCAGAAGTGTAGCTTTGAACTACAACGGGCCATTGTTTGGCACCTTCAAGCTCCAGAGCTCATCAAGTGTGTTTACTAATCACAAAAGCAATACGACACCAATTTATTGCTCTGTTACAAGGGCTCTTTATCGAATCTAATTCGTTAGATTCATAGACCAGAATCGTCCGGTAGTTGTGAAAATCAAAACCGAACATTTTCTATTAATTTGTACTGCATATAAAAAAATCTACAAAATTGTTAATATATCCTCTATTGAAAGCGAGTAGAACTGTAGCTTTGAACTACAACCGGCCATTGTTTGGCACATTCAAGCTTCAGAGCTCATCAAATGTGTTTACTGATCACAAATGTAATACGACAGCAATTTATTGCTCTGCCACAAGGGCTCTTTATCGAATCTAATTCTTTAGATTCATAGACCAGAATCGTCCGGTAGTTGTGAAAATCAAAACCTAACATTTTCTATTAATTTGTATTGGATATAAAATAATCTACAAAATTTTTAATATATCCTCTAATGATAGCGAGTAGAAGTGTAGCTTTGAACTACAACCAGCCATTATTTGCAACCTTCAAGCTCCAGAGCTCATACTGATCACAAATGTAATACGACACCGATTTATCGCTCTGTTACACGGGCTCTTTATGAAATTTAATTCGTTTGCTTCATAGACCAGAATCGCCCTATAGTTGTGAAAATCAAAACCGTTTCCTTCCCAGCGACAGTTCAGCTGACCTTTTGAATGAATATCAATTTCGACTGAAAAAACAAACTACCATCTCAAAGGAGAAAAACAACTTCAAAAAGAAAACCATTTGGTGACCTCAACCTTCACCTCACACCCGATTGGAACTATTACGATAAAAAAACAGTGCTAAAAATAGTACCAATTTACTTCAACAAAATGAGATCACAAACTTTGTTTTAACCCCGCATCTTTTTAATTCTCTGATAAGAAAATCTATTAAATTATCTGATATCCTTAAAAGTAGATGCAATGTATCAATAATTACATGATCTAAAGGAATAAAATCAAGAAGTGGCTTTGCTCTACAATCGGGTTTTTTACCTGAAGAGAAGTTAGATATTTCTCTGAGAGATCTGGCACCCATTTCGGGGTCAGTGATGGACCAGTGTTTACTGGTGGCCCACCTATGCATCCTGGGGCACTTACATATATCCTCTAATGAAAGCGAGTAGAACTGCAGCTTTGAACTACAACCGGCCATTGTTTGGCACCTTCAAGCGCCAGAGCTCGTCAAATGTGTTTACTGATCACAAATGTAATACAGCACCAATTTATTGCTCTGTTACACGGGGTCTTTATCAAATTTAACGCGTTTGCGTCATAGACCAGAATCAACCTGTAGTTGTGAAAATCAAAACTACACTGAAGAGAAGTTAGATATTTCTCTGAGAGATCTGGCACCCATTTCGGGGTCAGTGGTGGACCAGTATTTACTGGTGCCCCACCTATGCATCCTGGGGCTCTTACATATATCCTCTAATGAAAGCGAGTAGAAGTGTAGCTTTGAACTACAACCAGCCATTGTTTGGCACCTTCAAGCTCCAGAGCTCATCAAATGTGTTTACTGATCACAAATCTAATACGACACCAATTTATTGCTCTGTTACACGGGGTCTTTATCAAATTTAAATCGTTTGCTTCATAGACCAGAATCGTCCTGTAGTTGTGAAAATCAAAGCCGTTTCCTTCTCAGCGACAGTTCAGCTGACATTTTGAATCGATATCAATTTTGACTGAAAAAACAAGCTACCTTCTCAAAGGAGAAAAACAACTTCAAAAAGAAAACCATTCGGTGACCTCAACTTTCACCTCACACCTGAATTACAACTATTTAAAAAAACAGTGCTAAAAATAGTACCAATTTACTTCAACAAAATGGGATCACAAACTTTGTTTTAACCCCGCATCTTTTTAATTCTCTGATAAGAAAATCTATTAAATTATCTGATATCCTTAAAAGTAGATGCAATGTATCAATAATTACATGATCTAAAGGAATAAAATCAAGAAGTGGCTTTGCTCTACAATCGGGTTTTTTACCTGAAGAGAAGTTAGATATTTCTCTGAGAGATCTGGCACCCATTTCGGGGTCAGTGATGGACCAGTGTTTACTGGTGGCCCACCTATGCATCCTGGGGCACTTACATATATCCTCTAATGAAAGCGAGTAGAACTGCAGCTTTGAACTACAACCGGCCATTGTTTGGCACCTTCAAGCTCCAGAGCTCATCAAATGTGTTTACTGATCACAAATGTAATACGACACCAATTTATTGCTCAGTTACACGGGGTCTTTATCAAATTTAACTCGTTTGCTTCAGAGACCAGAATCAACCTGTAGTTGTGAAAATCAAAACCGAACATTTTCTATTAATTTGTATTGGATATAAAATAATCTACAAAATTTTTAATATATCCTCTAATGAATGCTAGTAGAACTGTAGCTTTGAACAACAACCGGCCATTGTTTGGCACCTTCAAGCTCCAGAGCTCATCAAATGTGTTTACTCAACAAGGGAGATTCAATTATGGAAGATTAAGGCTTTTATATTGACGATGATCTTAAAAAACTTGATTTACAGCGTAACATTCCCCCTTTTTTCAAGGACAAAGCAGGAATTAATGAGGGAGATGTACTGAAGACGTATTGCAAGGCACAGAATACATGGAAAGGGCTATTGGAAAAGTACGGAGGTTCAGGATTTACCATACTGTTATCCCAGTCTCAATGTCTGGCAGCATTAATGAGATTCGGACCCTGTTCTTGCTTCACGACTGCTATATGCAAGATTTGTGACATTCTGTGACTATGTCAATACAACATGACAAGTGTAGTGTTACCAGATATTTTATGCTTTATAGATCATTGTTTCAATTATATCTAATATATTCTATGGAAACAATTCAAAATGGATGAGAAAAATCTACATCCAAGTAATTCTTTGTGTAAGGCATTTGCCATTTTGGAAAAGATATGACTACCAGCAGATGTCATGACAACAAAACAAAACATGAGCTCCAATTAATATTTCATATGTACATTTTTTGTATCAATACCCTCAAAACAGGAAAATCCATTCTATAACCTATCCCTCAGATATGCATCTTGTGATATACACATGCACAGTCATTATCATACACCTATACTGTCACATGATGCCTCATGGGAGCAAAGAAGTATAACAAAACAGAATCATAGACATTATTTTTTAGGGTAAATGGGAATACTTATCACTCTCGTTATGCCAAATTATTCCGCAATAGACCACTTGCATGTGACGTCACATCTGGGGGTCAGGACAATGAAAATAACTTGAGTACAAAAGGTTGTACATTCCCCTGAGAATACCAATCTTTTTTGCTTTGGCCTCCAGATAGGTGTTAGTGCAAGGGGTCTATACATTGATCGCGAGAAATTTGCACTGGGTTAACACAAGAATTCCGATCTTCTTAGTTTCCCTCATGATACACTGCAGGCTAGAACAGATGGTTGTGTCAGTGCAACGTTTTTAGAAATAGGTGTATAAATGCCAACTGATTGAACTCCTACCCCACTAGAAAGTTATCTTCCTGTGAATGGAGGATATTGATATTTTGTGGATAATCTTATAAACAAACTTGTAAATGTTCAATAAAAACAGTTTGACAAACTGGCAAATTATTTTGAAAGGCATAAATGATTGAGTATACAGGGCTTAGAAAAAATTGTTACAAAATAGGTCATTTTTCATTTCACTAGTAACCTGCAGATCCCAGATTTCATGCAAAACACTTAATTTCCTGACTGGGATTGGAGAGAAAACCTATCGCATTATTCAGGTAAAAGCCAGACAACTTTGGCAGCAGCTGGTTCAACCAGTAAAAGCTGTCAAAAGGAGTCCTGTCGACGCACGTTTTATTTAAGTCAGACAGGTAAACACAGAAGTCGCACCATTCTAGCCCTGTTATAGCCATCTGTCCCTGAAATTGTGCATAGTAACCGCGTGAATGATCCTTCTTGAGATAGTAGTTGTTGCGCGTTTTCTAAAGATATTGATAAAAACTTGGATGTGATGCAGCTTGTGATCTCCAAAAGACCATAGCAGTTGTTTGAGAGGAGGTTATATATCTTGCCATCAGGGCTTGCACCCAAGTAAGGTAGTGCTGGATTCACAGAAATACCAGCTTCAAAAACTGCAAAGTTCTTTGATTCCTTCCGAAGTTTCTGGCATAAATTGAACGTACGTTTTTTTCCTTTGCTTTTCCGTGGGCTATTG
The DNA here is from genome assembly GCA_025447995.2 of Isaurus tuberculatus. Taxonomy (NCBI): domain Eukaryota; kingdom Metazoa; phylum Cnidaria; class Anthozoa; order Zoantharia; family Zoanthidae; genus Isaurus; species Isaurus tuberculatus. Next base: position 10,488 of record JAOEHV020039875.1, on the reverse strand, counting down.
CTTTAACCTTAGATAGTTCCTTAGAAGAAAACATTCCTCTCACCATTGCTTGTGAAGGCCTTTGCACACGGTGATACACCTTCCCAAAGTTCGATGCTGTCACTCGAATCTTGTGCTGGTCCAGCCAATCTCTAGATACCCCTGCAGCACCGTTCTTTTTTCTAGGGAATGTGCACCTGGCAGGTCAATAGCTACATTAGACTGAAAATATGCAGTGGCAGCCTTCAAATATTTGTTGGGAACCTTGCTCAATTCATTAATGTCAAAAAGCTTCACAGTCTAATTAAGAAAGAAAGGTGGATCATTGATGGCTCCTGGTCGCTCAATAAATAAGCAAACGGGGGTTGCTTGTCTTTTCCTTGCAAAAGTTTCACGTGTGCAAGAACATGCTGTCTGTCAAAACCTTTTCGAAGACTTTCACACCTCGCTTCATAAAGTTTGCACCAAACAGGATCTCGTTTCCTTTCCCCGACTTTATCAGTTTCTGCTCGGGCAAAATGAGTTCCCATCATACGCAAAGGACAAATGGATGTTGCCCTAGGGATATGCCATGACTGTGACTGACTAGCGCAAGTAACATCGCTCGGAATATCCTTGTAACCAAGGCAGTTGTAATCGTTCATCTAGTACAGCAAACACGTGGTTACAATGGCCGCCGCTTCCATCTTTGCAAGAGCAGTGTGCTTGGGCAACCAGTCCACTATCGGGATTTTTTTAGCTTCACTACTAGTTAGTGAGGCTCTTCACTCTTTTTCAGAGATTGGTAGCATCTGGACTTGACAAGTGCTTCGCAGACAACAGCAGAAGTTCTTGTTTTAGTTGTGTATACATCTTATACGTATCGTCCGCGAAAGAACTTACAAGCTTTCTCGCCGGCATTCTTTTTCCTTCTGCTTTCCAGCCACGTAGATATCGTTTCTATATTAACTTTAGGTGTTTCTCTTAGTGATTTCGACCATTCAAAGTGTGTTTGAGCGAAAAAACAAGCACAACAGCCTACATGATTCTTGCAACAAGGACGCGACGCCATTTTAGTAAGCTTTGTGCGAGAGCCTCTTTTTGGATCTGATGTAAACACCCAATTCTACTCACGTGATATGTTAAGCGATTGGGGCTATTAGTTGACTTAGTTTTAAAATTAGTTTTAAAACGATTAGCTTTGTGTTTATTAAAATCAGAATGTTTTCCATTGCGTCTTTCAGAGAGAAGATATTGAAGAGACGAAACCACAGAAAAACTCTTGTCTCTGTATAATAAAAAAGTGTTCGGCTCACATGAAAACTTTAAATAGTCCATTTAAACGGGGCATTCACGTTCAAGGTTAAAAATTTTCAATTTGCATTCTTTGATCAGAAGTCTGAGTTGGCAGCGACCAGCGTAGATCCATTGAAATTTACATTGCTTGAAAAAAACGGTTTGAAGAGTGTAGAGGGTGTTGTAGTTTAGGAAGAAGGCCAGGTGGTAAATAATTATTGTTCCAGTAAAACAGACAATTTTTGAGGTGGTGACGGTATCTTATTAGTTGAAGGATCTAGAGTAGGTACTAAAGACTTCAAAAAATATTGTAGGAAAACCCTGTTTACAACTTTCTGTTTCGTTGGATCCAGGGGACCAAGTGTCGTGTCTTTACCACGGCTAAAAGTTTTATTATTTAGAATGATGAGACAAACGTCTTGCTTCAAGCTACTCCTTTATTGCACTGATTTACTGATAAATTATATACAATGATATTTAGATATACAGATCACGTGACTACTATGTTAAGGTTAAATACATTACGTCATAGAAATCATCATAGTTAAGAATAGAGTGTTGAATACACTACATTCCCATACACTTATTCTGAAAGTATAATACTGTATCATTAATCATGAAAACCTAAGCGCCTAGGTAGGTGATGTTCACGGACTGGATAACGCCGCTGAGGCTGCACTGCTCTTGCGTCGCGTCCGTCCGCGTTTCGTACATTGTTCTCTTCCCGTTTATCGAACGAACAATCAAAAGCTGAATCACCGTCTTGGTTTACTTCACTATTGACTTTGCTGCTGGTTCTATGCATTTGATCTGCATGGCGTTTATGTACGTTCTCTCCAATTTGTACTTTATAGGAAACTGGTCCTGTTTTCTCTACTACCTTAGCTGTCAACCATTTTGGCTCTCCTCAAAAGTTTTGTACTAAAACAGTCTCGCTAATATCAAATGTACGTTCTTTCGAATGTTTGTCGTGTTTTGCCTTTTGGTCTGCCTGCTTATTTAAAGTCGTGCGTCTTAGGTTAGGTCGTAACAAGTCCATTCGTGTTCTCGGTCTACGCTTAAGAAATAGCTCTGCTGGTGTCTGGTTTGTTGTGCTGTTTGGTGTTGGACGATATCTAAGTAAAAATCGCGCTAATTTTTGCTTAAGGAAACCATTCCCTTCCGCCTTAAAATACTGTTTAAAAGTTTGAACAAACCGCTCTGCTTGTCCATTTGATCTCGGGTGATATGACGCTATAAATGTGTGCTTGATACCGTTTTGCTTAGTGAATAATGTGCAACTGGAGGTTATCTAGTACAGTTGGTAGTCCGACATCAAACTTATGGAATCGCTGCCTCGTGTTGGTCTTTCACGAGCTGAGGGAAAGGACCTTCCAGATGTGAAAATTGAAGAGTCTTCCCTACTACTGTGGGTAACTCTGTGAAGGCGGTATGGGTTCTGCTGACACTTTTCATCCCTGTCAGTATTTTCAGGGACATCGTCAAACGAGTTCAACAGCTCCTCAGAGAATCTCTAATTTGCAGTGTAATAATAATAGGGAAGACCAGGATCCATGTGCTTTGTGAACTCTCTATAATAATAAGAAAAGACAATTTATTGGAGACTTCAATTTTTGAATTTTAAAAGTTTTGTAAAAACTAATCTACAGTAAATTATAGAGTCAAGGAATAAAGAAAAATGCCCCATCTACTAAATGTAACTTTCAACTTATCAGTTCTAGTTTGTGAGGTCACAAAGCGCACAATCTTCCTTCATTTGTTTTTAAATTCCTACAGAGTGAAGACAGTTCCCAACCAGCTATGGCACAGTGAGAAAAAGCACTCCAAATCATCTGTTGTTGCAGCTGTTGGGTGTTCTGGAAACCCCAGCTCAGCATTTTGTGGCCTTCGATACTCCAGGCTTTCATAATTGGTAGTTACCTCAGTTACTGATTCTCGAGAAAATCCACGAATACCTTTGATTGGTCTGAAACAGAAGTAATAGAATAGATATTCTATTAAAATGCTTAATATACAAAATTAATGCATGAATGCCATAACTATTAACAAATAAAACTAATTAAAAAATAAAGAAGGGGACCATTCAAATTTTTCAAAAATGTTCTTACTATTGGAATTGTGTTCAATTATATAATTAAAAGAAGATGACATGCTAAATCCACCTTAACATGCTAGTCATTTTCCCTCTTGTATTCAAGGCCACATCTCTATAGGCAGCTGCAAGGTTGCAATCCTTTGCTTGTAAACTCTTGGTAACAGGTGCAAGGTAACTGAAAATGGCCTGCGCTACAGCCAGCGCTGCTATAAATTGTGGATCTTTAGGCATTTGTACATGTCCGTCCGAGCGAGCATCCCCTGTGCTAGCTTTGCTGATGGTTTCTAAAGCTTCAAGAACAGTTGAATACCTTGCCATAAGTGCTTACAACGTTGTTACTCTTGCAGACCAACGCGGTGGGCAAAACTTTGGTGGCAGAGTCAATCTCCTTCCACCTTCTTGTAATGCTTTCTCCGCCTCGTCCAACTTGCCTCTTCCAATATCCACAAGATGGCTTAGCTCCTCAGACTTGGAAGATTCATTAGCAGCTGCCACACCAAGACCAATTTCCTTCCTTTTAGCCCTGGGGGGGGGGGGGGGGG